>JAQIVF010001162.1:0-15475 GCA_034698365.1 Steganacarus magnus
ATTGGTGATTGCGCGGGAGGACATCGAATTGAAAATCGGGATAAAAATAGAGATGTGTCGATCGTTCCGCGTATGTACACATTTTTTTATTACTTTGCCTATGAATCAAAATTAAAGTAAGCGACAATAAATCATTAAATTACTCACTCAATATGACTACAGTAGTACTATATAAAAGATTAATATGAAATTTTAGTTTTTTTTCTTTCTTTCTTTTTTTTCCTATACATTGCAAACCCACAAAACTATGTACAGCCGATAATTTCCGACCATATCTCTCATCATTCCAGAGCAATGATAGCACAGATTATATAAATGCTGTGTTTGTTGATGTAAGCAAAATAACTTTTTTTCTAGAAAAAAATTATATACTTGTGCCGTAATTACTACTAGGCTTACTCAAAAAAAAACTTTTTAATGATAATTCTAAATATAGGGATACACGCGTTCAAAGGAATATATAGTCACCGAATGGCCAATGAATAAAACCATTTCTGACGTTTGGTCCCTTGTTTACGATCACGAATGCAATTCAGTGATTGTATTGGGAAATCCGCCGCCAACTAATGTAAATAATTTTTCCGTTATTCACACTGTTTATATTATTCTTACTTATTAGTCTCTTCTGAGTAGTTTTAATAAAAACATTCATGCAGTGTCTCTGTGTGTGCCATAAATTTAAGAGATTCCTGAAAAGAGAGAGTTATATGCTTGTTTTGATCAACTTTTTGTGCGTTTTGATACTTTGCGCAGACATATCCATCATTTTGGCCAAACGAAAAAGTGAAGAAAGCGAAATATGGACCAGTTTTCACAGTGGAAATGCTTTCGTACAATCATTACCCGAATATAAAGTCGTGGATATTTCGCATCAACAAGAAAGTGGTGTCGTTAACCGAATTGATGGCTGGCGTCAAAGCGGAACCAAAAAAGACTCAATTTTTCCAGTTAACGTGTTGGCCGCAGGAGCACAAAGTTCCGCTGTCCACCAATGCGCTCGTAGAGCTTATGAATATGGTTGAGAGGTGGAGGCAAAGAAGCAATTATGGACCTGTGGTTGTTATATCGTTGTATGTTTCATTTACAGTATAGGCTATCAACGTATAAACTTAACAGAATATCTATAGACCGCACGCTATGCCTATCAAACATAGTAATTATCGTATTGCTAATGTGCTGCACTTTAATGCAAACCTTAACAAAAAAAGAGAGATCTTTTTAATCTGTGCATGCGTTTGCTTTAAATTTTTATAAAAAAATAATTATACTTTAAAAGTAAACACAGTTAAAATTGTTGTTATTAAAGCAATGGTAAGGCGCGAGCGGGAGTTTATTGCGCAGCAAATGTTGCAATGGAACAGGTTGTACAGCACGGAGAAGTGGATGTGTTCAATGCTGTCAGAACTGTGAGAAGACATAGACCGCAGTTAATTGAGAATATGGTAAAACCTAATTACCGTTAATCACTTATATAGACTAAAATATAAAAATTTATGTCAATTTCTAGACGGAGTACAAATATTGTTATGATCTTCTTCTGCATTACGTGCTTCATTATCTTCACAAAATTGTTTAAATTATTATTTTGTAAAACATTGGTTCGCATCGCAACACACCAAGCATTTAATAGGAAACAGTTTAAGGTTTATCAGACACTTTTAGCATACCAGCCAATAATAGTTTAAATAGTTTTAAATATAGACACTAAGTATGCATTCAAAGAGTAAACCAAATTTTGTTTTGTTTCTTTTTTTTGTTGTTGTTTGTTACTTTTGCTTCATTTGAAAATAGTTGTAAAATAATTGTAAATTATTTATTAAGTGATATTTAACTTTAAAGCTTTTAAGATAATTACATAAAAGCTATAAAAAAAATTTGCATTAATACGATGTTTAGCAGAATCTATTCCAATATGCAGTTTATAACTATAGATTTTTATGCTGTTATGCTTTTTATAATAGAATTTATTTGTAATATATTTTATTGAAATTATGTAAAATTTTTTATTCCAAAATTTCATATTAATAAAAACAAATTTGGTTTTATAGATATTTTGATACAAATGTGTTTTCTATTAATGTGAATACGTAAACTCTATATTGCTGAGTAGATTGAGTTGATTATTACATTGAGGAAAATTTTTTTCAAAAATCGGAATAATAGTCTAATATAAGTAAATTCAATAATAAATTTTCAATTTTTTGTAACATTTTATAAATGAGCTATTTTTTAATAAATTCACTATGAAAGTATGCAAAATCGTTTGAAATAGTAAAGTATTTTAAAAATCAATTGATTCGTTTGTTTAAATTTGCTTACTTATGTTTTTACTGAGTTTAATTGCGATATTTTGTACAATAAATTATTACGTTTTTAAGAAATCATTAATTAAACGATTTTCAAAGCCCTAGTTATTATATAAACACATACATGTAAGTTTTAATATGAAAATTTCACGGGTATCATTGATTTGCGTATATAATTGACGTAATTTGTGTTAGAAACGTTGCATTAGTCACTCACGGTAAGAAAAACAAAATATTTACACAATTGTAAACAACACACAGTAGTCTAAGCATTGGGCGTTTTCATTGAATGCTGATCGCAACCATGAAGTGGCGTATATACAAATAATCTCGATTAAAATGATTTCGCTTTCAATAGTTATCATTCTCATCACTTCATGTCTGCCACATTCAAGAGGTACGGCAAATGTTCTGAACTATGGCTTCGATGAGATAAAACTTTTTTTTTTCATAAATTTTGTTGCAGGCAATTACTGCAACAACGAACTGATCGGTCGAACGGCCGCACAACTCAGTGCCAGCAGTGAAGTGAGTCGCGATAAATCGGCGCAAAATGCCATTCTTCACGGTATGACACACTCAAACCGATTTCTCAAATAATTTTTCTTTAGTTTAATTTTCAAAATTTAATTTAGTTTTAAGTTACATTTTTTTGAGAATAATAATTTGTTTTATTCAGTAAGTTTTGAGTTTCGATTAAAGTCACGCATTTTTTTATTTGGTTATTTTTTGTTTTGTTTTTATTAGCATTTTTATAATTTGTTTGGTGAAAGTTTTTTTTTATTTTTATAAATACAAATCTAAAATTAATTACTATTAAAAAAAGTAAAAATTTAAAATATATTGACAAATAATTATGAAATCAAAGTTTATGTCAGTTGCTTTAAACTATGTAAACAGCGATATTAACGTTAATACATCAAAATTAATTTGCAATTAACATAGGAATACAATAGAAATAAGTTCTTTTAAAAAAAACTTAAAATAATTTGCTTTACTTACTGTTTGTTTAAATATTGTACCGAACGATTCATATCTGCAATAATATTCAATTACTAATGACTACAATAGAGGGGTCTGTGTGGACCGCTGGTCAAAACGATTTATCGCAATATCTGCAAATTGATTTGGGAAAGCAGTATAACATATCCGCGATCGGCACACAAGGCAGACAATACACGCGCGAGTATGTTGTCGAGTATAAACTAGAGACTGGTATCGATGGTCACGACTTTTCTGTTTATCGTGACCGCAATGGAAACATTAAGGTGACCGACAACTGTGTTCAACATTTATATTGAATGTTAACTACTGTTTTTTTTGAAACACTTGTCTAAAAAATTAACAAATGAAATCTTATTAACAGAATGTCTTCTCTCTTTGAACAACAAAATTGTATTTGAAACTGATATTAACTTTAAACTTGAAAACTAATAATTTACTAAAAAGATGTTAATACTTGACTACTAATTGCACGTGTTTTTTATGTTCACTCAAAATTTATTAATCACTATTACTATCACACTAACACTTCTATATTTAGGACCTTCTTGTTGGTCTGCTGACAGAGGCAATTTTTTGCAGCACTTGACCATTAATTTGGGCACTTTTTACAATGTGACTGCCATAGCCACTCAGGGAAAGGCGTATACTAACGAATACGTGTCCGCTTATCATCTTCTTGTTAGCGAAGACGGAGAATACTGGCGAATGGCTTACCCTGATTCTATCGGCAATGAGCAGGCATAACACTTGCTAACAATTTTCATTTATCGCAAACTGTAGTCTTTTGCTTCATTTTATTTCTTTATCTCTCACGTATTTTTTTATATCTGCACTTCATTTATATTTGACTTAACTTATGAGCTCTTTTTGTTAAATAGCTGTTTGAGGGTAACACTGATGGGAATAGTGTGGTCATTAATCGGTTCGATCCACCAATTATTGCTCAATTCATTCGGATAAATCCGACGCGTTGGAGGGATAGGATATCAATGAGAGTTCAATTATATGGATGTGACTATCGTACGAATATTAACAAGTTTTTAACAAAATCTTCAGAAGCTATTAATTTGTTTTTAATTTATGTTATTTAGAAGCGATATCACTCCACTTTGACGGACAATCACTAATATTAATGGATCTGAAGAAGCGGCCAATCGATGCGTCGTTCGACGATGTTTTCCGTTTCAGATTTCGAACAAACGCTGCCAATGGCAACATACTGTACAGCCAATCAACGCAAGGAGACTTTCTGGCGTTACAGCTGTTCAACAACAAATTAGTACTATCCTTAGATCTCGGCGGCGGAAGTCATATCGAATCGATATCAGCGGGAAGTCTACTCGACGATAATCTGTGGCACGATGTGTTCATTTCGCGAAGAGGACGCGACATTCTTTTCACTGTCGATCGTGTATTAGTGCGTCACTCTTTGAAAAGTGATTTTACTCGTCTGAATCTCGATCATGATCTATATATCGGTGGTGTTCCTATAAAACTTGACGAACCAATCAATACCCGCGAAAATTTTAGCGGTTGTATAGAGAATCTCACTTTTAATTCGACAAATATCGCGCACGAGATTCAAGCGGACGATCGAAACTTTGTTTACGCTAGAATTGGAAGCATTTATTACTCGTGTCTTGTGAGTTGTGTTTAATATATTATTTTCGAATAATTTTATTACCGTTAAAAATACTGTTACAATAATTCATTATCTTATAATTTCAGTTTCCACAAGTAATTCCCATCACATTTAATACCGAAGAATCTCATATTAAAGTTGATGGCTTTATGGTTAGATTCATGAATACTAGTTTCGATTTCCGCACGTTTAACGAGGATGGCTTATTGCTGTATCATAAATTCAATAGTGAAGGCTTTGTTCAAGTAAGTGATTTGTATACTTACTTCTATTGAAATTTAATTTTAATTGTAAGTTAAATATTTTCTATGCATACGTAGGTATATTTGGACAAAGGAAAAATTATAATAAAGATTCAGGGCGCGGGTATTGTTGTCCAGTTGGAGCCTTTCGATCAGAAATTAAACGATGGATTGTGGCATTCGACGCAATTGTTGTTAGAGGTTAACAAAATAATTTTGAGTATTGACGGCATTCCGAGCACAACAGTGCGAAATTTCGAAATGCTTACCGGCACTACGTATTTGATTGGCGGCGGTGTTCACGGAATGATTGGCTTCATTGGCTGCTTGCGGTGGATATATATTGAGGGCCGTTATGTTAACGTCGAAACGTTACCACCGGAGAAAATAATCAAAGTGCAAGACAACGATATTACATTTAAAGCATGTCAAATGATTGACAGGTGTCACCCGAATCCGTGCGAACACGGAGGTGTGTGCAAACAGGATAATCTTGATTTTTATTGCGACTGCTCTAATACTGGTGGCTATATTGGCGCCGTTTGCCATGTGGTGAGCGAAACTAAAAAAATAGATTAAAGTGTTTTACAAAACATATTTAAATACTGTTATTCTTTATTTCAATTAATAGGCTCGACACCCACTTTCTTGTACCGCTTATAAAATAGATAATCCAAAATCAAAACGCGCTGATTTAAAGCTCGATGTGGACGCGAGCGGTCCTCTCGAGCCGTTTTGGGCGACCTGTATATTTCCGAGCGAGGAAATTGCGCAAACCGTTATACATCATCGAAACGAAGTTCCGATTGAAATTCGCGGATATAACACGAATGGTTCATACATTCAAGACATCTCTTACGACGCGCCGTTCGAACAAATTGTAGAGCTCGTGAACAGGTCATACTCTTGCAATCAAAACCTCAAATATGAGTGTTTTAACGCACGTCTACTTAACACACCATGTAATTACGAGATTATTATTTTGCAATGTAGAGAATATTATTATTTTAAAATGTATTTTAATAGATGCTGCGGGCTCTAATTTTAACCCATTTTCGTGGTGGGTATCTCGAAATAATCAGAAGATGGATTATTGGGGCGGATCTTTACCTGGATCTCGCAAATGCCAGTGCGGTCTCTATGGCACGTGTAAAGACCCGCGAAAGTGGTGTAATTGCGACGCATTCACTGTTAGTTTTTGCTCAATAGTGGATTTTCGGATTTAATTATTTAATTTTAAATTTAAGGACACTGTTAGTCAACAGGAGTGGTATATGGACGAAGGAGACATCACTCAACGCGATTACTTACCGGTGCGTCAGTTGAGATTTGGTGATACTGGTGGCTCACCGACTTCGCCGAGAATCGGTCGCTACACACTCGGACCGCTCATTTGCGAAGGAGACTCGCTGTTCAACGATATCGTAACGTTTCGATATGAAGACGCCACCATCGAATTATCGCCATTTGATTTGGGACAGGCGGCTGACATTTATCTGCAATTTAAAACCACCGCCGAGTTTGGTGTATTATTTCACAATAAGGGTCCCGAAGATTTTATTAAACTTTCGATAGCGAATGGCAAAAATATGCAATTTTCTTATTCGGCTGGAAATGGTCTGCAAGAAGTCAGTGTTGAGGCTTCGTATCGCTTGAACGATAACAACTGGCATTCTGTGTTAGTCGAAAAAAATAAGAAAGAAGCGCGTATTGTTGTCGATGGACAGTTAACTAATGAACAAAAAACAACCACTGGAATCTCCCGTCCGCTTCATTTGACGTCGCATTTCGTTATCGGAGCGACCACTGAATATCGCGAAGGTTACGTCGGTTGCGTTCGAGCCTTACTTATCAATGGTCGATATATCGATCTCGGACGTTACGCTCTCGAATCGTTGTACGGAATATCTCCAGGTTGTGTCGGCAAATGTGAATCATCGCCGTGTCTGAACAACGGAACGTGTATCGATCATTACAATGGTTACACGTGTGACTGCCAATGGACCGCATTTAAGGGACCCATTTGTGCGGATGAGATTGGCGTTAATTTAAGATCCGATTACTATATTCAATACGATTTTGAGACTTCAATCTCAACTTTAGAGGAATATATTAGAGTTGGATTTACCACTACTGAGCACAGAGGACTGATTTTTGGCATTTCGTCTTCTTCAGGGGAATATTTAAATTTGCTTATGTCTAATAGCGGTAAGATTATTAGCACTGTATAACAATATAAAGAACTTCATATAAAATTGATATTTTATATCACATAAAGGTCATCTGAGGCTAGTGTTTGATTTCGGTTTCGAACGCCACGAAATAATAATAAAAGAGGAGAATTTCGCTTTGGGTCAACATCACGATATTGTGATTCGTCGCTCCAACAAAGGAGCAACCATTACAATATGGGTATTTTTTTAATAATAATAATAATTGTTTTAATTTAATAAAATACGCGACTAATTTAACTCATTAATCTTAAGGTTGATAATTACGAGCCGAAAATATACACATTTAGAATTAGCGGCAAAGCTGACGCGCAGTTTAATGGCTTAAAAAGTATTTATGTTGGACGCAATGAAACGATGGATACTGGAGACGGTTTTATTGGATGCATATCTCGCGTAACGTTTGACGATCACTTCCCTCTTCGGCGACTCTACCAGGAGAGTCGTCGCGGTAACGTTCAATCATTCCCGAAAGACGCCGAAATATATGAGGACACGTGTGGTATCGAAGCCGTCACACATCCTCCAGGTTTCTTAATCATATTATTTATTTAATTAATTTAGTTGTAACACTTAAAACATATGATTTAGATGTATTCGAAACACGTCCGCCGCCAACATTAGCGCCCGGCGAATCATTTCCATATTCACCACACCCTACCGCTACCGGCGCTATCATTGGCGGAATTATCGCAGCTCTTCTTGTGATTCTTGTGATCGCGTTATTCGCGAGCGGAAAGTTTATGTCCAGACAGAAAGGAAATTATTTAACGCACGAAGACAAGGGCGCAGAGAAAGCGTTAGATCCGGACACCGCTGTTATTAAGGGTACGACAGGTCCGGATGTGTCCAAAAAGAAAGAGTATTTTATATAGACTTTTATAGACTTATTTTTTAAAAAAATTACCGTACTTTTGATATAAATGACATTTACATCATTATGTATACAACAACATTGTAAATTCAATATTTATAAGCATAAATGGATCTGTTTTTTCTTCAGTTATCTCTTTTTTTTAGTTTTTTAAAGAAATAATGAGACATTCGATGATAGGTGATAATATTTAATTGACTATTATTTTGTCTTTTTGTGAACAAGTATTAACTTAATAGTTTTCTAAAAAAAATTTTACTTTGGAAATTTGTACAATTATTGATTAAACTGTTTCACTTTCTAACATCAGGGTTATGTATTTGATTCATGCACAAAATTCGATAAAAATTTAGATTTCAAAATAGATTTTGATTCATTCAATAAAAATACACAAAATTCGTTAGAATAATATTTATAAGTCTCACTTATCAGAAACTTTTATATTGCGTTACAAAATGATGCCTAAGTTTAACTTAGTCGTACTGAAAACAAACAACACTGTTCTAACTTATAAGGTTTAATAACAAGCATTAAATTTCACTTTAAAACAATATCAAATCTAAATATCAGACTTTTTCATTTGAATTTATATAGGACTGCATTATCAAATTTCTTATTTCAACTTTTGATTGCAGACTAAAATATTGATGTTTTATTAAATTGTTTATATAAAATATTGCAAACGCAAAACAGTAATTTAATATCTTATTATTAAGACTATGTTAGTTAATGGGTTGATTTGGTTAATTACTTTTTGAAAGTGATTATTGACTTGGGATTTATAAAGTTTGTAACTGCAAAACCGCTTAACTACTTTTTAAAAGTTTAAACTTAAAATATTGATTAATCGATAATAATAATTATTTTTAACATTTGTTTCAGTAAATGTGAAATTAAAGGTTGAACATAAGATACTTAATTTACTGCTAAACCATAGCTAAACCTAAGTTTATAATGTAGTGTTAGTAGATTTTTTTAAAGTTATTAGTTTAGTTTGATTTGATTTAAATTTTCTCTACGCATTCATTTACAGTATAGATGTTGCTAAGGCTGAGAGAAGTGTTGCATCATATTAATGGTTACTGGTTTTGCGTTACTTTTAATTGGTTGCACTGCACTTTGTCACTAGAGCTCAATTTTTCGAACTGGGATTTATTAAAACTGGGTTTAAATTCATTAGGGTTCACAAATCCATCATAAATTTTGTTAAAAATTTTCTTAGTGAATCATTATTTCTAAAATATAAATCGCATTTTATTAGTTAAAATTATTTTTTATTTTCACGAATTTATTTCAAATTCTTTTAACTCACTGAACGCTTTAAGAAGCGATAGTTATTAAATTGCAGTAAACATTAGTAACTCGAATAAAATATGTGGATTAATATTTTGAAAAATTATTTACTGTTTTAAGCGCAATTACTTGATCTTAAATGCGATTCCAAATTACGCTTTAAAGTACGTATATTAAGATTTCTCGAAATACTTACACATGAGATGATAAAATATCATTTGAGTATCGTTCAAATAATTCTTGTAATTGTATTTCTTTTGACATTTAGAAAGTTTTTAGTTCGCAAAAAAAAATAATACGCTTTAATTAAACGCGTCGTCGAAAACTTTGAGACTGTAATAATAATAATAATTTATTAATGTTTCAAAGTGTGAAACCTATTTGTTAAAAGCAGTGTATCGATAAATTGCATAACATTATTCAATCGTATCCGCGATCAGAGAGTTATTGAACGAGGTTTTTCAAAGTCAAATATAAGATCCAATTCATTTGCCTAATACTCTGTGACAAAAGAAATTTCCAATAATTTTAAAGTGTTCGTACAAAAATGATCGAAACTTTCAGCAGTTTGTCGAAACTATTTCGATATAAGCGCATTCACATCGACGGCACTGTATTCCGTTTGCACACTACGCTAACGGTGTTACTGCTGATGTGTTTCTGCATAATAGTGTCCACCAAACAGTTTATCGGCGAACCAATCGATTGCGATTACCGCGACGGACAGGTCAAGTCGACAATACTTAACACTTACTGCTACATTCACACCACTTATTCGGTCAAATCGGCGTTTGCCATGAAAGTGGGGGAAGAAGTGCCATACCCTGGTATAGCGCCTGTTAAACCGAAAACAACTGGTAATGAGTCGGACGAGTCCGACATCGCGTATCACTTCTACTATCAATGGATTTGGTTCATACTATTCTTTCAAGCGGTTTGCTTTTACGTGCCGCGATGGGTGTGGAAGTGCTGGGAAAATGGTCTGATGAGCAGTATTGTGTCCGAACTAAGCATGTTTGAGCCCTCGAAGACGGCTATAAAGAGGAAATTGGTGGTCGAGTTTCTGGTTAAAACAAGAGGACAACACGATTGGTATGTATTGCAGTACTTTTTCTGCGAAGTGTTATCGTTTGTCAACTGTATCGGTCAAATGCTTTTAATCAACCACTTTCTGGGCGACGAATTTTTCACGTACGGCTTTCAAGTGATTAGTTTCGCTGCGATGGATCCCAACGTTAGAGTGGACCCGATGATCAAAGTTGGTTTTTTAATAAACTCAGTTTTTAAAATTTGCGTATTACGGTATTTTAATTTGTATTTGAAGGTATTTCCACGAATGACGAAATGTCATTTTAACCGATTCGGCAGTTCGGGTACTGTAGAAAAAGTCGACTCATTGTGTTTGCTTCCGATCAATATCTACAACGAAAAGATATTCATCTTTCTGTGGTTTTGGTTTTATTTTCTCGTACTGATTACCGCTGTAGTGATTGTTTTTCGGTTCATACTCATCGCGTGTCCATTCATTCGCTTTCATATTTGTCGCATGCGTTTCCAATTGGTATACAAAACTGGAAATGATAGCGAAAAATTAAACCAAGTTATTTCGAACATGAAACTCGGCGATTGGTTTATCGTTCACATGGTATGCTAAACTAATAACGTAATTTAATACACAATAACTAATAAGTAGTGAATTATTTTGCATTTATAAAGTTAGGACAGAATACTGAGACAGTATTGTTTCGAGAAATTCTTCGCGATTTGGTCTATGCATTCCAAGTAAAGTCGGAGAAGAATTCGCAAATTGGATTTGAGAGCAAATTCCCAGAAGACAATCATCTTATCGATGAAAAAATTTCCAGCAATGATTAAAGATAACATATATTTTCGCATGTTTTTACTACTGATATTCTTAGTTTTAGTTTTTAATTATTTGTTTTAATATGTTTTTCAATTTTTATGATTAGCTGGCTTTAATTTTAAGATTTTTTGATAAAATATAAATTAGATAATTTAAAATTAGCAATTAAACCGTTTGACAACATCTTTATTGAAGTTCAATGGTGTTTTTATACTTATCAAAAAATATAGGCATTTTTTTTAGTAATTCGCATCTATTAATATTAATGTAAATTATATTACTTTTATATCGTTTAATGCATAATAATCAATGGAAAATTATTAATAAATTTACTTTTATAAGTTACCTTATAAGTTATGTAATAAAAAGTTTTTAAAAAATATATGTTACACTTATAACTAATTACTGTACTATACTATTAGCTAATAACTAATCATTGCTGCGATAAGTATGATTGAAATTTGCGGACTCTTTTTTGAGGCCAAACTATTTGGTGCAAACAGACGCCAACAAAATAAAAGATAGTGAATAAAACGCCACCGCCAGCGATCATCATAACTCTTGCGGGCCAACCCAGCACTTCCATCACTGGATATATCCAATAGTTGATTACGAGCGCGATATAGAGAGTCCACGCCGTGTACCCAAAAACGAGTATATACGCCAAAGTGAGCCCAAATTTTCGGTCAGGAATTTTATGATAATTTAATATCGATTCGATTAGTACTGTTGGTACGATAAGAGTGTGCTAAATAAGATTAAAGATAACGTAATTACAATATATATTATTTATCGTATAATTGATATATTGATAAAAAGCTCAACTTATCTTTTAATAAGTAATTTTAATCACTAATTTTTATATATTTTAATTGTTATATTGTTTGAATGAAATTTTCGCACATAAATTTTAAAAAATCACAAAACATACTGAAACATGATTCAACCAATTCGGGTAAAACGCTTCCATCGCTTTCGGTAGTATGAGATCGCGATCAATCAAAAATAGGATCCAGAACGAGACTCCGACATACTATTTTAAAAATACTAATAAAATTTAACTATGTTTTATTAAAGATTAATTCTATTAAAATTTATTTTCAAAAAACATTTTCAATAGGTTTTCGTGATAAATTCTATTAATTTTAGGGAATAATAGGAAATAAATCTCGTAATAATAGGTGAATAGTTTATACCATTGTTGTTGGAAACAGCAAACCATGAAAAAATTTGTCTCTAATCGATTTAACGCAGTTACTGCACGATCGCAGAAATTTTTGATTCCACGAATTCATTAAATCACACAAAACACACAACGAATAGAACGCAAATGTTATGACCTGAAAAACATTTAATAAAAATTAACCAAAAAATAATATTAAAATTTTAGAATCGCGATAATACCAAATTCCAAAATGTGAGATATTTCCAATTACCGGCATATTTTCCGCCGGGTCTTAATTGTATAGATCTCATGTGCACCTCTTGCCAGTATATTGAATATCCGTACACAACAAATAAGCTAAAATGAAGAATCGAGCGAATAGATGGTGAACTGGCCATCATTTGGATATATTTGTGTTTTATTAAGAATAAGTTGATTTCCGCAATTGAAATACTAAATAAATAATATTTAGTATATAAATTTTATTTATTTGTTTATATAATTTATAATTATAATCATAAAAAATTATCGCAATTAGATATTAGATATCACTACGTACTTTTGAACTATAAATTATTGCAAAGTTTTTTTATAAAGTTACTGTAGAGACGAGAAAACTTCATAACTTTGAGTAAATTGATTAGGAGTTAAGTGTGATACAAATACTCTCACAGTATTTTAATTTGAATTTCCACATTTTGCAATGTGGTCTGAAGTCTAATTTTAAATGCAATAAAAGTTTAACATAGCAATAATACTGAATATGTGACTTTTAAATTTAAAAACTAGACTTTAATATAAAAAACTAGTCCTTCATAAATAAGTAGGTCACTAATCATGCTATTTGTATATCGATAGAATTCACATTTTTTATTAAGCGTTGTTTGTTTTTTTGACGAAAATAGTTATTATAAGAGCATCTACTTATATACTCTTATTGCAAGTGTCAGCTTATTTTTTAGTTTAAAATTAAGGTCATCGTAGAAATAAATCTATAAAAAATTATTAAATATATGAATAAGATAACTTAACTTAATTTAATATAAATGTTCACTTAAGTGAATTTATTAGAATAGATTTTTTGGATTATTAAAATAAAAACCCTTTACTTAAATTCATTGATTTTCAATAAAATACTGCCACACACGTAAAAAAAATGTAATAAGTTTTCGTTTTTAATATAAAGTTTTATTCAAATTAACGTTTGGATATAAAGAACTTTGAATAAAAGTTTATTTTTTCTCTCTCCAATCACTGATTATATAAGTTTAAAATTAAACAAAATTAATGTGTAGACGTTTAATAAATTTTTAAAAATTTAAAATTAAAGTTTATTGATATGACCAACAAATAAAATCATTCCGTTTCGATTGTCTCTAATGAAGAATATAAACGGATGATCTGCCCTAAAGTTAGGAATAACTGGTGTTCCCTCAACCGATCCAGTGCTACCAGCAATGATAGCAGTGGCAGCGGCAGCTTTAGTGCCGTCTTCGGTCACTTCTACCACTGCTTTGTGTAACACGTCAGACACGTACAGATCGCGTTTGCCGTCGATTGCAGACAGATCTGCGTTCGACGTGAACACTTGCTTCATTCCTAACTCCGATAATTGTTTGGGCAGTGAGTAACTGGTTTCCAGTTTAAACTTAGGAATACTGGTGTGAACTTCTATTTCTCGCAAATTTTGAATCGCAGTTTCGATAACTTCAAAATTAGTTAAATTTGTTTTGAGTTGTTTGAAACCCTCTTTTAGTTTTGGTAATACTATATAGCAACTGATATCATCTCCAGTGTATGGAAGCTCTAACAGCTGACTATTAAGTGCGTCTATTTCGGTGTAATTAAATTTACCATTTCGTTTCATGATTTGCGCGTTAACTGAGTCCACGCCACTATTATAGAACGCTTCTGATTTGGTTTGATTGCTTAGAAACTTTGTTTGCCAAATGCCTTTGAAGTAAATCGCATTCAGAATCGCTAGTTTTGTGTTCGGGTTTAACGGTTGAGACAACAATTTCGGAATCATTTGATGCGTTTGCTGCGCAACCCATTGATTTATGGAGTTCGTGACCGCTACAGAATTGGCAGCAAAATCTTCCGTTTCTATAGTAGTCTGAAAATATTTTCGCAAATTCTCCTTATAAGAATCTAATATAATGAAATCCTTTTGCGCCACTAATTTGTTGGCAACATTCAGCTGATAATTAGTTGCGTCAATATCAGACATCTGTCTCAATACAGTCTCGAATTGTTGTATTACTTCACCTCTAGTGATGTGCCCGTAATTATATCCAAGAACTTCGTTGAGTTCCTCAGCGGTGCTACTATTCGATCCGAGATATAGCATCCCAAATGCCGATGAAATACTGAATGGAGAGAAGAATACATTACTGTTGTCCTCATATAAGTGCTGAAGAAGTTGCAGCGCAAAGTGATTGTTAGCTCGCGATACTGAAAGTGTGTTCACAGCTCGAGAATATGTGTTACCAATCAGTGTAAGAAATAAAACTAAGCAAAAATTAATCATCATTTTTCTCGTATTAAATTTTGTTTTTAAATAATGTTTTCAAGAAAATGTTCACGCTTTGATATTTAAACAACTTTTTATAATTTTGCATTTATCACCACTTATTACTTTTGCTTATTACAGATAACACTGTAACTAAGAATAACACGGATTCAATTCTTACACAATCCTCTATCAAATGTTAAACCTTAATCTTATTACTGATATTTTTATTAAACTAAAATTATTAAAAAAATTTTCACATCACTGTTAGGCGCTAACCGAAAGAACACCCCTAAAACACTAAAAAGTCGAAAACAGAAATACTAATAGTTTACCAACCC
>JAQIVF010001163.1:0-15474 GCA_034698365.1 Steganacarus magnus
CGCAAGCACTCAATCGAATACAACAGATAATGCCATCACAAACTCTAATTTATTGTATATATTCTGATATTATCACTGCCTCAGACTAGAGACTGTATTGCTATTGCTATTGCTATTAGCATTAGTATTGCTTTATATTTGATTTGATTTTTGGATTCGCGACAAATACCTGTTCTGTAAATCTGACTCCAATGATAAGGATTGATGCACACATCTATCGAATGGTTGTTTGAATTGCACCAAAATAATGGCTTAATTTCGCTTTGAGTGTGGAGAGTGGCGAATCGCCAAACACGACAACAAAGCAGATGCGGAGCTATCGATGCGAGTGACGACCGCGAGTGACATATGCGACGTATCTGTTCGCTAGACATCATCACGCAATCCGATGGTTGCGCGCCATTGCTGTCGATAGCGCACAGTAACGTTTGTAACTCACTTTCTTTCAGCTTCTTCAGCATCATATGCGTCAGTGCCTTCAGATCTTCTTCCAGACAATCAGTGGTTAGCTGTCTCCTGGACTCTTCATTACTTAAATTACTAGTTGTAGCGGTTGTACGCGTGATTCGTTTTTTCCACAGACGCTTAATATATGCACTCTTCTTAGAGCAAAACATTAATGTCAAACATCAATACTTTCGAGTGTCTCCAACATTCAACCATTATATTGAGCCAAACCAAAAGTAATAAGTAATAATCAACAAATTATCAATAAAAAACTTGATAAACCAAAAATTGAATGCAAATAACAAAAAAGACAAAAAAATTTGATGAGTATATAATAATTATTAGAAATTAAAGTAAGTTTTTTGAAAATCCAAAATTATTTCGCGTCCCATACAGTAATACACAGTTTTACATAATAATAGTTTTTAAATCCTAAGCAGACATATAAAGGTTTGTGCACATTGTCTGTGCTGTGCATCACAACAACAAAAATGTTTCAATTTATTATTATATCAAATGACGCAATCATTATAATGTTGTTATGGATCACTATTTTTAAAATAAAATTGTTGTCACAGCGATATTATAACTTTTTTTGTGTCCAATCGTCTGCACAGTTAATTATTGAACTTTTTTTTCTCGAGTTTCTAGTATAAAAAATTGTACTCACAATATGACAAAACACAGTTGAAATTATAAAATATTTGTAACAAAATAAAATAAGTTTTTGTCGAAAATAGTTGATTAAAAACGATAACATAAAAAATAATTAATTAGTAAAATAAATGACTTTTAGTGAATGCAATGAATGATAGGAATATTTTTGCTGTGCATAGCAAACTGCAGTGTCTCATAGTCTGCCGTTTGCTCACTAAACCAGAGACAACACTATCTCAACTATGGTTTGAATGGTTAAGAGCTGTTTCTCTCACACAACAGCTATAATGAATAACAGCAACACACAGCACACTCACTCACTCACACACACACTGTCGGCTCCACTATTCACACAACACTCCACTTCACTCCACTCTCCGACACTATTTGGGGTTTGTTTTCAGATCAACATTTCTCATTGGTTTTATTTCACGTTTATCTACTTTCAAAAATATTTAACGCTTAAAGCAAAACATTCATATAGTACTACAGCAGTTACTGTAGTAGTTCTAACATTTAATACTATTATCATAGTTTTCCGCGCATTCAGTCTAAACTTTTATTTTAAAAACTTATCAACAAAAAAACTAATTCAAAAAAATAGTAAAAATCTTAAAGATTCAATAATTGAGTTTAGAAAAATATTTATCATAGTATGAGTATATTAAAATAATTTGTTATAATTTGGTTTTAGTCACATAATATTTTTTGGTTAATATAAGAGATTAACAGACATTAATGGTTAACCTTATAGCGATAAGGCAGTGAATTGTGAGCACATTGTCTGCGATGCATCAAACAAAAACGTTTTATTCAACTATAATCAAATGACACAATGATTGCACAGTTAGTTGTGATCCAATCAGAGATGTTTTGTCGCATCAATTTAATAATAAATTAAACTTATAATTAAAATTAACTTAAAAATAGCACTAAAAACTGAACAAAATATAAAATATGAAATGATTAGTTTAGCTTACATTATGCTCGTATTAAATGCGATATCAAATGTACAGTTTGTACGGCTGTATAATTTAGTATAACTCTCTTACATTTATATGGTGTATGGTTTAGTGTATGGTATGGTGTAGTCTATAGTCTATATAGTCTGTTAGTATTAGCTTATATCAAATAGGAATAAAAACACGAAGGAAGACTGTCTGCAAACCTCTACTACACTCTATAATAAATACATTGCTGGCGCCTCACGAGTCAGACACTGTTTGGGGCGAGTTTTCAGATCAACATTTCTTTTTGGTTTTATTTCACGTTTATCTATCATACTTTCAAAACTATTTAACGCTAGAGACCAATATCTTTTAGATTTTCCCGAACTATCAAAACAGAAAAGTGCCATTTAATTAAATTCAAATTAAACTAATTGTGTATTTGTAATTGTATTCAATGTGTTTTCTCTATATGTTTTATAATAAATTATTTGAGAATTTTATTTTGTAATTAATTATAGTTAATTTAGTTGACTCTGTTAGGTTAAATGTTAATAAAATTTTTAAACCATTATTTTATTAATTATTTGAGTCAAGGTTAAAGGTTGAGACATCTTGAATTAAAGTTAATTTTTTAGTAGGTTATCTCCATGTAAATTACAGTTTTTTTAATATGAAAAAACTAGATTTTGGTGATCTCTTGATTGATTTACGATAAATATTAAATTTAAATACAAAAATTATAAATTTAAAGCACAACTTTATAAAAGAAAAAATATTAATTAAAACAACTGCGATAAAATTTAATTAATATCATGTTATGCTTATATACCTTTTAATCAATTTCAACGACATATTTTTTAATATCTTTGTTAAGATTATAAATTTGTGTCATTTACAAGCTTATCTTTATTAAATTTATAATTACATCTTCATTTATTTTCATAAAAAGTTTCCTTAAATTTTATAAATTATTTTAATAGGCGACGTGGAAATAAGCTTAATATAAAAATTGAGTTTTATTTACTAAAATATAAATTAAATTTTTTAAACATTTAATACTTTTAAAGTATTTTTAAACTTATTTAATAAATTTTTTATTAGATAATTTATTTAAAAACTAAAAAATTTAAATTTAAAAAGGATGAAACCTTTCCTTATGGTGGGGTGGGTAAACCCATTAAAACTCGCTTTAAATAAAGAAGGATTAGGTCCAAAATTTCTTTTTAATGGTAAATTTATGCAAAGCAATATTTTTCCAAAATCCGTTCGGCAAAATTTGTTAAGCTTGGATGGGTCGTATAAAATGAAATTTTTTATAAATAACGTTGTGCTGTACTTCTAAAAATCATTATAAATGGTTTAAGTATAAGATACATAGTTTCTGTTTTACTTTCAGATCTACCCATTGTTGAAGGCTGTTTTGGGAGATGTGAGGGTTTCATTTGTCACAAATGTACTATTATAATATACATTTTGAGTTTTACTTATGGTGGGTGTATCGCACGCTTTGGGAGTGGAGTGTCTATAAAATTTCCATTTCATTCTCTCATCTATGCGAATACACAAACCACATATTTAGAAACCAAGTTTAGAAATAATGCATTATAGTCAAAATATTTCGTTAAGTATTAAAAAAAAGCAAAACCGTCTATACCTTCAGAAATTTTATTTTTTCAATCCCTAATCTCTTCGTAGACGAACTGCTAGAATAGCACAACACATCTAAAAGTTTTTAAAACATAACATATAACATACAGTAACTGATACTGTAGACGAATCACACGCAACTTTTTGTTACGTTTACACTAATGCTAGTGTTAAGTGTTGCCACACAGCGATTCAGTAATCAAGTAATGCTCAAAATTAAGTAATTAATTATATACAATATGTAATGATTTTCAAAATACTGAAAAACTGAACATATGATTACACTCTTTAATGAGTTTAATGTCAGCTCCGATATTGAACGCAAACATCATTTCAAACAATAATACAATAAATATGATTATATGTTTAAAATGTCAATTATTTGAATATATGCTTATTTTGATTAATTAGTGAACAATTGCGTGATAAATACAATGGATTATACGATCGAAACGGTGGAGAAACTGATCTACGAGTTGTATCACAGCCACAACACTGGCGGTCACGACACTCACTCGCAGTCAGAGGCGAACCAATACCTCACTTTGGCTCAGTTGTCACCGAATGCGTGGCACTTTGTTTGGACACTTCTCAGCGCTAATAAGCCATTAGAGGTTCAGTATTTCGGCGCAAGCACTCTATACATCAAAATTGCGAAATACTTTCACGAATTAGACCACAATAAGCTGTCATCACTGAAGTCGCAACTTCTGCAGACATTGATAACGTATCTGTCGATCGATGGCAGAAGAATAGTGGAAACGCGAATATGTGTGGCACTGTCTGCGTATGTGATTCATAGCATTAGTAACATATGGGAGAACGCGATCGACGACTTGATCAATACGTTTCAACCAAACAAATTAAATCATTTGCCTATGAATCGAGTGCTTCAAGTGTTAGTCGATCTTTTGTATATAATACCGGAAGAATTTCAAACAACTCATTTCACTCAAAATCAGCGTATTGTTACGCGAAGCGCGCTTTTAAAGTCTTGTGATCAAATATTTTCGATAATTTACGCGGTTTTGTCTGAACAGCAAATGTCTGATGAGCTTAAGTTGTCAGCCATTAAGTGTTTTGCGAACTGGTCTGAAAAAACTGGACCTCTTATAATGACTGATAAACACGAGGAATTAATAATACTAACAATGCATGCTATTTGTAATGAAAACTTGTGTCAAACGGCGGTCGAAGCGATCACTAGTATATACTCTCATCCAGAGATGCATAAACAGCCGAATAGTGTATTAAAATTAATCGATAAAATGGTTTGTCTGGAGACTATATTGAATAAGGCAATAGTTGAGGCGAACCTCGATATGTGCAATAACATATACACTCTATTTATTCAAATCGCCGAAACTCACTCGCGATTGCTTTTAGACACGTTGATCGATAGACCGGAACAGAGAGATAGTATACTAAAGCTAATTAGTGTTATACTCCAATGCAGTTCAACACCCGGTTATTATCCGATTGATGAGACTTGTAGTGAGCAAGCATTCAATTTTTGGTACACTCTTCAAGACGACATCATAGCGTCAGACGAGGCCCGAATAGAGACCTATTTGGCACTATTTAATCCATTATTTCAATCATTGATTGACTCGTTCCTAATTAAAGTTCAATATCCGTCAGACGATGCGTACGAAAATGAATGGAATAGCTATGATAAGGAAAGTTTTCGTTGTTACAGACAAGATATCGGCGATTCTTTTATGTATTGCTATAATATTTTACGGGTGACAATGCTTTCGAATTTGATCAGTCATTTTACTTTAGCTGGAACTCAACTAAAAGCGAGACTCAATGTTTCCCACTGTAAATCGTGGCAATACTTAGAAGCTGTTATTTATACATTTGGCGCTATCGCTGAAAATGTAGATATCGATGAATTGGTTTATTTGCCCCAAATATTTAATGCATTACCAAATATACCGTTCGCTCACGCAACCTCTCCAAGACTCTTGTCGACAACAATGGACACTTTAGCCGCTTATGCCGAATGGATTTATAATCATTCGAGTTTTCTTCCAAATGTGATATCACTACTGATGATTGGTCTCAAATCTCATCAATACGTTACTATTTCAGCCACTATGGCTTTAAAAGACATAACCAGGGAATGCCAGTTAGTTATTAAGCCATACGCCGAGCAAATTTTGTCGATATGTGAAGAATCATTGCGACCAGAATCGCATTTGAAGATTAAAGAAAGGTCGCGCATAATGTGTACAATCGGTTTGGTACTGTCTGTGTTACCGATTGATACTATAATGACATTCATTAATACGCTTATAACGCCAATATTGACAGATATTCACAATATAATCAATCAAAGTCAACAAAATGAAATGATTGATAATAATACAGTTAAATGTCACATAACGTCCCAATTAAGTATGTTAGCCATGCTTTTTTCAACATTGGATGTTAATCTTAAACGAATTGATTTAGAAGAAGGCGATCAATTAGTGGTGAAAAGTTTAACAGATCAGTCCAATATAACCGATAAGCCTCTGCAACCTATTTATTTAATACTTGAAAAGGTATGCTTAAACCTTCAATGTGTATAAAATTTAATTGTTAGTTTATGTATTTTTACTTTTTACAACAATAGTTCCGATATAAAGCAGAACACCATTAATTTTATGAGCTATAAAAGGCTAAAATTTTTAAAATCTTTATTTGTATTTTACTGGTGCATTTGCCCATAAAAAAACATTTATCTATGAGTGATTAATAATATTCCACAAATAGAGATATAAGAATATTATGATCTAATATCAATTTGTTGTTTAGGTGATGCCTTTATTCGCGAATGTAGCGTCAAAATGGCCAAACGATGAATTGATTGCGGAATCTCTTTGTGAATGCATTAAAAAATCATTGACAACACTTTTGGAAGACGTTAAACCATTGATTGGAGATATTTTACAGTTGCTTCTATTCCTTTACTCGAATTTACCTCAAACCACAATTCTCGATTTATCCAAACAGTTAATGGTACTGTTCGGCAAAGATTCTCAATTAGAGCAGCCGTTAATTAATTACTATATAGAGCTTTGCAAACACACTATGAATGTTTGTCAGCAAAATCTTCGACAACAAACAGCTCTAATAGAAATATTTTACGCAATGTCAACGCATATATTGAAAAAAGTGTCCCATTTCTATCGCTACCATTTATTAGACACGTACACATTATTTCGATGCGCGTTATCCTCTTTAATATTGCCAGAAAAGCCGACAGTACGATATTGCTCCGTATTTATAAGTGAATTTATTAACAATAGTCGCGACAACGAAGCATTGTTTAAAGTTATTAACGATGAATTGGAAAATTTGGTGGGACAGGTGTTTGCCGTCATCGGTGGCACATACGACTCTCCGCGTTGCGTTGTCGAACACATGGCTGATATTATTATGTCTTTAAACCAAAAATATTTTGACAATTTTTGCCGGTCATTGAACCAATTTGTTCAGAGAGAAGGATTTCCAACCAATCATATTAATCGCGAACAAAAAGAGCATTTCGTGCGCCTTATGCTCAAAGAAAGGAAAAACAAACGTAAATTAAAGGAAATCATTAATGAGTTGAGCTTAATGTGTAGAGGTTTGATTAACACAGAGTATGGCAACCAATTGATTAAATTGCCATTTTAAGTTCGATTCTTATCGAACTCATTTTCAAAATACAAATTTTTGTTATTGTTTTTAAAAACAATAATATTCCTATGAATTTACATTTTAAACCTAATTATATATTTTTTTCAAGATTGACTTTTTCTACAGTTTCTTCATAAACTTTTAACAGTACATATTAATTTCATATACTGTAAACTAAGTTAATATATTAATTACAATTCTTAAAGCATTCTTACATTTTGTGCGTTCACTAAGTTAATTTACCTTAGTTTGTGGCTCTATTTATTACATTATAGCAAACTTTTTATTCTGAAACTTTTTTCTATTCATTTACCTGTATTAGCCTTTATGATCGAGAAATAATTGCGCGATATTTATTAATGGCTCAACTTGTACTTAAGATGTTTTTGGTTTGCCTTTATAGTAACAAAGCCTAACTTTTAATATTCTCAGTTTTAAATATTTAAACAAATATCAAATCTTTACAAAGAATTTTAATTAAATATATGTGAAATTATTTTAAAATTAAATAATGATTAGCTAAAAAATCTTTAAATTTTACTATTAGTGTTTCTAAATTTTTCGTCTATCAAACTAAAATTTCCTTTACTCTTGTAGTTACAGAACCCGTTATTATTAAGTTCATAGACACAGAATTTTAAGCGCAATATTGTGATATATATTTACGTATTTTATCGAAGGACTAAAATAACATTAACTAATAATATAATACGTCTACGGGTTAGTGGTTGAATCCATCGGGTGTTTAATTAAATTCAAACCACAGCAATATTTTAAAACCATTTTAATTCATTGAGTTAAACAAACCCAAAACATCTTTAGTATCTACTATGACGCCAAACATGTGGATAAATAAGCTTTGCTTTGATTAAGTTTGTTATTTATCAAAATTCATTGATTGCAAAATCCTTTTATTTGAGAAAAAAATAAAAGCTTTCAGAAGCGTTGTGCGCTAACTTTTTACTCCATGCTCTTTCAATCATGACATGCAGCTTTTAGAAACTAAATACAGCCTTAATAATATAACTTTGTAATTAATAATATATATATAAAAATATATCGATCAATGTTGGCCTTCTCTAACATTATATTTATTTTATTTTGTTTTTTATTTTGTCTGGTTTTTTCTCCACTTATTCTAAGCTATAGTTTACGAAGGGATTACTCGAGTCAATCGGAAAATGTCAATCTTTTGATAGTTATTATTACAGTAATTTATTTTGAATTAACCTGTTATGTTTGATTTAATTTAGTTTAATTAGAATGTTATTAGATTTATCTTTAGTTTTTAATTTAATTTAATTTATTTGAAATCTGTTCGTAAAAAAGTTACTTTCTTTTGAGTCAAAAAACCTATAATGAACTAAATTGTAATGTAATACTGAATGTAGCCCTAAAAACCAAATAAAACTTATTTAATTAATTTTTTAGTCAAATGATTACAAAAGAATAAAGTAAAAATATTTTCTTTTTTTTAAAAAAAAACTTGTATTTTTCTTAAATATTAAAGAATAAAGAAATTATTAAAGAAATGTCACTTATGTTGTGATTGTATGCGTGTTTACGATAATCATTTTATTTATGTACCGCACAAACTTTATTTCAATCACATGAACTGATGACCGATTAGATCCTATGAACTCTAGAACCTGAACGCGGAGTGCACTCACACACACACAAAACACCTGATTATCTTATATTAAATTACATCAAATCAATTAATTTATACCAATTCATATATAACAGCGATAATTTTCTAATTTTAGAGGCTGTACAGTAATGAATTGTATTTAGTTTACGGTTAACGCAAAATATTTTATATCAAAAAGTTATTAAAATTATTTTCTTTCAAGTCTGAATCGCACTCCGATAAACTGACTTTACTTTAAAATAATATTTACGCATAAAATTTCACTTAATATTGCAATAAATTCTCTTTATATGCTTTGATTGTTAGTTTAATTTTAATAGCGCTAAATTTATTGCATTGAAAAATCGAACTGTACTTACAGTGAAGCGCTTTGTAAATTCAAATGTGGACTTAAAATCAGACTGGCCTTCAATTTGACATTATTTTAGAGTTTAGTGTTAACCTTACAAAACTATCTCAATTAAAAAACAATTACCAGACGCAGTCAAAAACCTAATTATATGGTGATTCGGCATAAATATTCACATTCACTCTGAATAAATGATAAAATTCAATATGTGAGTAGAGTTTCAAATTAAGAACATTAAACTCAGTGTGACTGTGAGTGAAAAGTCAAACAGAACTCGATTGAATTATAACTGAACTCACGTGTAAATCGCCGGTCAGTATGAGTCTTAGTAAAAAGTAAAAAATATTATCAAAAATTCACAGCAATGCCCTAAAAAAATATTAGGTTAAATTGCAGGCCTGATCGGGAATTGTGATGCTCACTGTTCGAGACTAAAACTATTTTATGAATATATTTACTGAACTACTTGGGG
Source organism: Steganacarus magnus (assembly GCA_034698365.1). Lineage (NCBI taxonomy): Eukaryota > Metazoa > Arthropoda > Arachnida > Sarcoptiformes > Steganacaridae > Steganacarus > Steganacarus magnus. The sequence goes on from JAQIVF010001163.1 coordinate 9,846, forward strand.
GAACAATAATTATAAGATGAATATGATCTAATGAATGATCTCAAATGGAATAGTTTTGTTAACCAAGAAATTTTTTTTAAAAGAAAATCAATACATAAAACTATTAAACAAAGGCTTAGTATTTGCAATGTTTACTCTGTCAAAGTTGGTTTAAATAAAGTTATAGTAATCAGAAAACAAAGTGAGGTCTTTAATAATCTATGGTGAATCGTTTTTCTATTAAAAATTATTTTTTTAATTAATTACTAAATAATTTTCTCTTAAGAGTTTGGGAATTTTAGCGCGGATTGCAGATACAAAAAAATTCTGATCGTATCAATCGGATTGAATAAAAATTTCGTAAATACCATTGGGTTTAATATTTTTAATATTTAATGCTTTGTTTGTTTTATGATTTCCGTAAATAGAACTTTTGTCTCACTTTAAGAGATAGTATATAATGAATTTGTTTTTGAAATCACTAATCTGATCAAACTGCCAGTTTAACCATAGTTCGCAGTTTTGCTGAATAAACATTATTGACAAAAAGATATATTAATCTTAGTTGAGATCAATATTTATTGACAAACATATATCAAACTTATCTTATCCATTGGATCAATAGAAAAATCTTAACCATTTGTGGTTCTAAATAACAGCTTATAATTTATTATGTTTTTGGTGGCTTTTTATAAGTCGATTTTTTAATATTAAAAATGCGCACAATAATACAATTAAGAATTTATTTAATAAAAAAAAGAGAACAAACGTTTTTACTTTGAGACGAAGAGCAATTGATTGTTAATTATTTTCTTATATTAAAAAGTTTTCTAATCATAAATAAAAAATTTTAATGCTTATAAAATGATGCGTTGATTGCGTGATAACTCTAATTGCGTGATTAAATATGACAACTCTGCTCTTATAATTAAAAAATTAAACTTTGACATGCATTACAATCTCATTTGAAACTTAAATATTAAATGAAGCAAAAACAAATAACAATATTGTTTCAATGAATAAACTAAGTTTAATGTTTAATAAGATTCTATTCTCCAACTTAACTTAAATAAATAATTATATCATTTCAAAACTTTGTTGGATTAATTGAATTAAATTGTGGACTAAATAAAATTATTAACTTCTAGTGACAGCGAGAGTGAGTTTGAAGTATAGTTAATAATAAATTATATTAGAATATTCATAAAATATTATTCTATCAAATTAAAAACCTTGAAACTGTTAAGAAATTTAACTATAAATATAAATCAATTTCAATTTGTTTTATTCAATAATTTATCACATTTATTAATTTAATTTAAATTAATTTCATACATTATTACCACCAGATTGTAGTTTAACATTATTAGCGCTATTTTTCGAACCTAAACCTGATTTACTATTTTTGGAATTATGAGATTTTTTATGTACATTATTACTACTATTACCGGCAAAACTAACGCCATTCCCATTACCATTATTTCCATTACCATTTTTCTCGCGCTTTCGCTTACTCTTCTTCGAGTCTGCGTTGCAATAATAATTCCAGTCAGTGTCCGCATTGTTATCGTACTCTTCGCCGTCCGACTCGTTATTTTTGACCGAAGTGTTGGCGATTCTTCTGCTGGCGATTCGGGAACTATTCCTACCCATTCCCATACACTTTTCGAGGTGCGGTGCGAATCGAGATGCGGCCAAATTGCGCTGACAGTTCGGACACACGCACTCGTGCTGCTTCTTCATCGGCACCTGACCGAAGATGTCGTGACCTTTTTTATCGATTATGGCTAGTAATCGCATAAACCATTACTTATTATACAATCAAACTTATTATTTCGCTTCATGTGCTCATACTTACAATATTTATTAGTTCTGTAAATAAGTTAAATAGAAAATCAATAAAAATAAAAGCCGAGTTTGTTTGTGGATAACGTACTGATCGGGAGGTGATTCATCGAGGAATAGATAACCAAATTTGGCGGCTCTGTGTACTTCGAAACAGATGCCTAACACCACTTCATCAACCATTTCGTCAATGAGATCATTGTTTATTGACTATAGAATGGACACAACGCTAACAATGCTAATACAACTAATAACGCAATAATGCAGTGATTGATATGAATATACCTTAAAGCTGTTGTCATTTGTAAGCATTTGTTTGATTAAACTCGAAGAGGTCTGCATTTCATTGTAGGTTTCAGTTGTGATATTAATTCATGTGCGACATAATGCTGCGATAGATGTGATACTATAGTATATATACCTGTATATTGTACTGTATATCATATATTGTATATCACTATTACAACAGATTTTCAAACTGTTATGAGTTAAGTTTTTTAGCAAACAAAATATTTTATAAATAGTATAAAAATATCACACATGAAAGGTTCAAAATAAATATAATTATGAATTATAATGAGATATAATGTGAAAAATTTCTATCATAATAATTCGCTTTAATACGAATGCGGTGTTTATTATAATGCAATGTTTACAACAAATAGTGTTACAGTCACTCAATCAGCTGTCAGTTTATATTCATATGAGTTATGCCACAACTAACAAATAGTTATGTAAACTGCGTCCGACGCCTTCACCACATGTAAAGTTAGAAATATACTCAATTCATTATACCATATACAGTATGCACAACATTTCAAATGCTGTTTGTATGGCGTCGGGCACACTAAACATAACTATAAACTAACAATTCATTGCCAAGCAAACTATATTTGACACACATAGATAGCGATACTGTATAAAAATTGTGTGATTAGAAATTTATTGAGTGATAGTTATTCGCTATAACTTTTGTAACGTAAAACGAGTAGTATTAAATATTAACGTTTTTTAAAGTTTTTTTAATAAGATGCCTGATTTAAAATGTATTGAAAGTGATTTAATTGAGTTCAAAGAAATTATCAAAAACTGTAATTTAAGTGATGATAAAATCGATAAATTGATTGACGAGATATTTACTGAAAATATAAACAATAACAATGAACGCTATATTTTGAAATTTTTGAAATATTTACTGAGTTTGTTGCGACTTTGCATAAAACTCGTAATCATATTGATTCTAATCATAATACTGGTATCAGTTCACAGTCCGACTCAGAAAATAATTCTTCGTAACTCGCAAGAGCTGATATACCCAGTGATGAGACAATTAAGACTACTGACACTGCCATTGATTAAGAACTATTTGAGTGATTTGAGCTCATGGCATGTCGAACAGTGTCTGGTTTCCAATCCATTCTATAGCGGATCAAAGCTGGAGTGTTGGCCGTGCGAAGACATCAAACATTTAATGGATTTCACTAATTATCATAACTATAGCGAACAGTATTGCAATAACGAGAAACCATTCATAGTGACCGATGTTATCAATCACACCATCGATTTGAATGCATTAAAACAAATGTATTTAACAAATATGGACGCATTGAACTTTGGAACTGCTAGTATTAACTGCAATCACTATAATAAAAGAACCAATAGATTAAGCGATTTAACTGCTATATTGGATGCGAATCCGCTCCCAAATGATATACATATATCATGGAAAATGAATAGAGTAGAGGCCGCCAGAGTTATCCGTAAGATGTTTTTAAGGCCACACTTTGTGCCGAAAACCAGTGAAGTAGCGCTGCAACGGTTCATTTTTATTGATGGCTCAAATTCATTGCAATACACGCTTCCGATCACTGAATTCGCTAATGTTTGGTTAACGCAAGCGTATGGTTATCGTCATATACTCCTCGAACCATCCATTACTTGTAAAAATAACTGTTCCACTCTTTCAATCGTTTTGAAACCGAAAGATGTTCTATACTATAATTGGCAGTTTTATCGGCCACGATCTTTATCGGCGAGAATTTCTAATTCAACTGATATTAGCATCACTTTTATGGCTTCTTTTTATTAAATATATTTTTACTAAAGTTTATTATTTTTATATTGATTCAGATGAATAATTAAACTGTATTTTAACTAAGTTTTATACTAATTTTATGAATCAAATAAATAAAATATGTATTTAACAATAGAAGAAAAGTGAGCCCTTTATTAATGTTGTTCGTGTGTTATTTTAATGATGTTATTTTGGTCATGTCTCACCTCGATATTTCTCAGTCAGTAAAACTTTTCTATTCCCAATGTTTAGGATTTGATGATCACTTTGCGTTGGTTATAGCAAGAGTATGATAGTGTAATACAACCATGCCTTATCGAGAAATAAAAATTCAGCATTCGGGCAAAAATTCAGATTCACATAATATTCACTGACTGCTATTTATTCCCAATGTTTTGGTTTTCTGGTACACTTTAACTATTATTGCTTTGATTTCAACAAATTTTTATTATAACAGTTGTCTCATTAAACCATTAATAAATTTTAAATCGCAGATTTAATGTACTCACAAATTTTTGTTATAAGATATATCCAGAATATTGAAAGTAGCGAAGTAGCGAAAGAAAATCCTTTCTTATAAAAAGTATTAAGAACACAGGAATTCACTAAAAAAATCAAGTTTATTTGAAATTCAATTTTGTGTAGAATAAATTTGATCTGTTCTCAAGGTGTTCTTCATATTAGTTATTTATATGTTCTTAAAAAATTTACTTAAAGACGAAGAATGGAAGTTTTTTGGAAATAATGCGAGTTTCAACTGTAAGATTTTCATTTAAGGACTTATATTTTAAGCTTATATTTATTTAAAAGTTCTGAAATTCGTTTTAAAAATCCTCAAATTATTCCTTTTTTCTTGAATTTCTATTTTTTCCGTGGAATTTGTTGCCTATAAATAACTGATAACAATATTATTTTGCCCAAAAAACAAACTTAATGTGTTTACATACTTCACATATACTCAAATGATCTGTATATAGCCAATAAAAAAATCTAAATTTCAAAGTTATTTTGTTGAACACATTTACGTTTAGTTGTATTTTTAAAGGGCTTTGAAATTTGCTTTTTTTTGTTTGCTATCACGTACGCACATCCAAATGCGTTTACACTTTTGTTTAGTCTCAATGCTCATCTTTTTTCGGTGAGAATCTAATTTGAAATAATGAGTTTTGAGTCTAAAGAAACATTGAATTATTAAAGGCTCTCAAACGAGTGTTAAATAAATCCCATTTGGGATTTATTTTAACAGTTCCAATTTTCTACTAAACTTAAAACTACTTAACGTGACATTATCGTGTGTAAAATAAGTTATATTAACAATGAGACATTACAAATTGATAAACTACTCCGGAATTATTAAGGATTAAGAGCTATTAAAGTCTAAATAAGGAAAATTAATTTCTTTTTATTCTAACCTTAACTTTAATTGTGTGATAATCTTTTGGGGGTTTTTTGATGAAAAATTTCGTTTCCATTAATTCTAGATACACTAATTGTGTTGAGCAGTGTTAATTAATCTGAAAATTTATAGATAAATTAACATTTCGTGATTTTAATTAAAATTAATTTATCTTTAAGTTTTATACAATTGTATCATTGAAGAGAAATATAAAAGTTAAATGGGTAGATGTTAAGAACTGGAAATATATAAAATATTTAAAAACTAGAATGAACATTATAAATGAGCTCACTTTGATGAACATATCTGGCATTAAAGTAGTTTTAAAGAGTACA
>JAQIVF010001164.1:0-15472 GCA_034698365.1 Steganacarus magnus
TTGCATGTATTTCTATCATTTATATTAGACTTATTTTATGTCGGAATCTGGTCACTAAGGAATAAATCGGTTTATACTGTAACAGTAATGTAACATTTTATTGATAAATAAATAACTTAAACAGAAAGCATGAAAGCACTTTCCTTAATATTTTGCGATAGGATTTATATCATCTTTAGTGTATTAAAAGTGCTCAACAACACGTTCTTTAACCCCATTTTATGTTTAAATTTATTTTTTTCAAGAGGTAATAATAATATCTAAACGTTTCTATGCTCATATTAAAAGTTTTTTTAGCAAAATTTAAATTTTTGTTAATCAAGAAAATTATTTTGAGAACTGTATTTGGTTATCATATAAGTTTAGAAAATAATTTTAATGTTTGTAACTGTAGTAATATATAGAATAAAAATTATAACCACTGATAATTATTACTTTTTATTTAAAATCCTATGACACCGTCAAATTATTTTCTTTTAGCCTCCATTTCACGTAAATAGTTGTTTGCTATCGACATTTTTTATGCAAATATATTATTATATTTATTTTAATGGAATACATTTGTTAATATAATAATAGTTTTATTAAATTAAACTTTATTAAATATTCGTCACTTTTCGACAATCGGCTTATAATAATTGCTGCATATGTTAGTTAATTGTTTGCTCATTAAATTGTACAGTACTCTATACCAATTAGAGAAGAACTGTCACGCAAATGGTTTTTTATTTTGTTGCAAATTATTAACATAAAATTTATTTTTAAAACAAGAATTATTTTAAAAGTAAATAAATATTTCGTCATTCATTTCGCTTCGATCACAGGAATTAAAATAAAATGACACGCTTTTCATAGTTGTGTAGGTTTTTAGTCCTCATATATATTAACGGCTTATGGCAGGAAAAGAAAGTAATTTTCTTTGTTATTGACTCGTGAGCACGCAATACATTAAACTAACACGAACTTAACAATGAAGGCGTATTGACATAATAAATAGATTCTTTTGTAACTAATTTTTCAAACAATGTTTCATTTTCTTCTACTCTTTATGCTGACTCTAGATTGATATTTAAAGACATTTTCTAAAAAGAGTTTTCACTTCCTGAAAATGATTAATATCGGAATCAAAGAGAAATTTAAATAATAGATTTGTATTGAAAACATTTTTTTATTTAATTGATTGATTTAATCCTAATTGTTATTATTATAATTGTAATGATTAAAGCCATAAATAATCAATATTGAAACGCATAATTCACATATAAATTTTGTTTTATCAATAAATAATAATTAAATTATTTTTAAATGAAGTGCGAAATTTTTTGCTTATTTCCTACCGTCGGAACACTTGACTAAAAAGCAAAAAAGTAACACAAATATGCAGTCGGAAGACTTGCCAAGAGGCGACCCATTCGAGCCGCGTTGCATTTATGACGTTCTCGGGTCAATAAAATCGGAGTGTCTTAAAGGTCGTCAAGAGGACGCCGAAGAGTTTCTATCGTCTGTTCTAAATGGGTTACACGACGAAATGATTGGATTACTTAAGTTAAGTAATGATGATCACGATAAGAGCGCAGTGAATGGAGATCATTGTACAGCTAATGGTTACATTGAACGCGATGAAAATGGAATCGCTTTTCCCGATAATGATGTCAAGAGGAATGGCCAACAAAACGATGCTAATGATTATGGCTATGATTATGATATCGATGACGACGATGACGCCAATCTATGGAAAGAAGTTGGTCCCAGACATAAAGCGATGCCAACGCGAACAGTAAGTGCTATCGTATTTTGATTTCAACAAATTGATTATCTTATACAAATATTTTTATCATACTTTAATTTATGTTTTTAGGCCAAAGTAACTTCAACGCCGATTTTAAAAATCTTTGGTGGTTCGACTCTCTCCGTAAGAACTGCCGGTAAAGACATTTGTGGCAATAGACAACCTTTTCTCGCATTGCAATTAGATATTCAGGTAAAGAAATTGTATTTTAATTGAAATTACTAAGTATATGAGTGTATGTCTGTGTTAATAATAGTCGGATAAAGTGAAATCAGTAGAAGACGCGCTGAAATATCTGACGACATCGGAATCAATACAGGGATATATGTGCCCAAAAACCAAGCAAGCGATGGATGCGAGCGCTCAAACATTTTTGGATACTTTACCTCCTGTTTTAATACTTCATTTAAAGTTATTTGTTTACGACGTTGACGGTGGTTGTCGTAAATTAATGAAACGAATAGAATATCCAGTAGATCTAGAATTACCGCGTGAATGTTTGCATTACCAGCGATGGGATAAAGAGAAGAACGTGCACTTAAAGCGATATAAACTTCTAAGCGGTAATTAATAATTGAATTATAATACCAATGTATTGTTAAGTTTGTAGTTATGTATTATAACATACTTAATACTTTAGTTGTGTACCACGACGGCGCTGAAGCGGTGAAAGGTCATTACATAACAGACGTTTACCACATTGGAAGCAACCAATGGATTCGATGCGACGATGGCTCAATTAAAGTGATACCAATGCAAAAAGTACTGAATACCGACACATCTCGAACTCCATATCTTCTTTTTTATCGTCGACACGACACACTCTACGCCACTAAAAGTGCGTTTTCTAGCATAAAGGGTCAAACATTCTCGCATTGAAAGTCATTTTTAACGTTTTAGAAAAAAAGTTTGCGTCTTCCCTCAAAAACCACAAATGTTTGTGACATTAAAGACTAATTTGCTGTGCATTCTATGGACAAAATGCTGTGATAAGTGCTTATTGGGGTGTTATGACAAAGCTATTGATATTAGATATTTAATTAAACAAATGAATTATTATTATTAGCATTCACTTATAAATCAGTGATTTTTTTTGAATTGTTTTCCATTTTTAAATATTTTTTGTGTTAAAAAAGCAAAACAAACATAACAAAAAACATATAAAGAGCTGATATTAAATTATGTACGTTTACGTCTCTCTTCAACCGTCCACTGATTTAGAAATACGTTGATTGATATATACATATATATTTCGAAAAACCACTAAAATCGCTTTAGTGACTACAAAAAAACTGTGTTTTACGTGTTTTACGCATTAATGACGCAAATTTAGCAGAAAAAAAATCAAATTTATATTTTATTTTCGATTATTGCTTCGTTGTATTTGGAGTGTGTTTTGTTTATTTTGTATATATAATTCGAGAAGAAAGATGAATAGAGGAAGTAATAATGTGAAAGGATTTTCTTGTGTAACAAATTATAACTTTAATTTCGTTATAAAGCAAACAAAAAAATTATTAATTATTACATAAATAATTAGGAATATAATTGTCAATTTAAAACAAAAATGAAAATTATATTTTTCTGTGAAAAAATCTTTTGCAACGCTTTGATACATTTATTAATTTTTTTCGCTTTGCTTTTTTTCTATAATTTTCATTTATATTATTATTATTATTATCTCTTTTTTTGGTTTAATAATTATTCGATTTATTGATTTATACGTTAATTTAGGTGTGTTTTTTCTCTCATATCATTTAACACAAAATGTTGTTTTGGTTCTTTGATGAAACGAAACACAAAAAAACAAAAAAATGCATGAATTTCCGCAGCAATTTTATATTTGATTATTGAAATAATATAACGATATTTAAAAAAATATTATTATAATTGGCTTTAAATTATTAATTATTATTTTACAAGTTTATATCTCTATAACTATATAATGTTTATTTAATATATTCTAAACCTATAGAAGATCGAACAATAATAAGTGATTTGTGAACTCAAAATACTGATTATACATATATAATTAATATTGATTTTGATGCTGTAATGACTGTCTGTGCCTTTTATTGAAAACTAGAAAGAAAAATCACTTTTAAGAAACTGTATTTCAATAAAGATGCTTTGCAAACAAAAAAATTTCATTTAAAAAATGTGTCATTTATTTATTTATTTTTTTATAACATTTTCATATATTCATTTTTGTAAAAGAATTATTTTTGATTATAATGACGGTACTACTAACTTATTAGTTAACAAACATGACAATAATAATAGTTGACGTTCGAGTGCCAAAGTTGACATTTGATTGAGCAATTTGAATGAAAAATTGATATGCAAATATACATTCAAAAAACATTGGATGTTTAAAAATATTTAACAGTTAAAGATGTTTTTTTAGTAAAAAAATGTTATTATGCTCTTTGATTATAATATGCAGATTTTTCATATGGAGAATTTCGATTTATCGCCTGTTTGTTTTGTGGCGGAGAATATCCCACTCTTTTGCTATATTGTGGCGGTGGGTGTTGTGGTGGCGGCGGGCCATACATACTCGAATCGGGAAGTGGGGCGGCGTTATACGCAGTTCTATAATCTTCGGACTGGTAAGGCGGTGGACCTTGAGGCGCATCTTGATAAGGAGAAGGTCCTTGATATTGTGTGGGTGGAGGTCCGTAAGCACCTTCACCTTGATATGGTGGCGGAGGTCCTTGATATGGTGGTGGCGGTCCATTATATCCATTATCTTGTTTATATGGCGGTGGCGGTCCATCATATCTATTATCTTGTTTATAAGATGGTGGCGGTCCGTTATATCCATTATCTTGTTTATATGGTGGCGGCGGTCCATTGTATTCATTTTCTTGTTTATATGGTGGTGGCGGTCCATTATATCCATTTTCTTGTTTCACTGTCTTTTGGACATTGACGGTATCAGCGCTACCATAACCACCATAACTACCGCCCTGATCGTAACCACCTCCACCCCCACCTCCATAGCCACCTCCACCTCCTCCACCACCACCACCTCCATACGAATCATCTGGAGTACCAAAAGATATTTGTGGTGGCGGTGGAAGGTTTACTTCTAGTGGTTTAGCGTGCGGTTGTTTAAGAAAATTTGCTTTAATAGTGACTTGAGGCACATTCATTCGCGGAAGTTTTACCACAATCGGTGGAACGTGTATTCCAAAATTCAATTTAACGTGCCTTCTTTTTTCTTGTTCGCCATATTGGTCTGCATTGACGGTTGCGATCGCAATAATAAGTATGATACAGCAAATATCCTACGCAAACAAAAATAAACAATTTTAAAAAAAAACTTTTCACAAGCTTTCCAACAACGATTTTATTAGTTGTTTTTAGCCATCTATTAGCCAAAAAAATATTATAAATTAAATCCGAATAGTAATATATTAACTTACCTTCATGTTGTGTTTAGTGGATGCACATAAAAGGGAACCGAATCTCGGACTAACTCCAATATAAGAGATTTCTTATTTGGTATTTTAGACAGATGTGATTGACCCATATATAGTGATTTGAATCATTTGAAGCCTGTTGTGTAATTGGGACAACGAGTTTCTGAGTTTCGAGTTTATTTATAAACTTTTATTTAAATCGATTTCCTCATTTTGATTCAAATTAGTATTTGAGGTCAATCACAGCTGACTTTAAAAACAGATTCTCTTTAAGCAACAGTTGGCGTCGTAAGTCCGGATCCCTTTCTTGTGCTTTATCGACACACGAGTGTTTGGTAAGTAAAGATTACGCTCAATGCTGTAATGACTAAATAACTAATTTTTTACTAAAAATTTTACTGTTACTGTATTTTACTGTAACTGTTACCGTAACTATTTTTTTAATAACTATTTTTATACATTTCGAAAAAAATTTTAAAAGATTAAAATTTCTTATCAAAGCGCAACTATGGAATTTTTTTATTTTGATCAATTTTTAAGCAAAAAAAATTAATTAATAATGTAAATTAATATTAAATATATTTAACTGGTAATAAACAAAATCGAAATTTATTTAAGATTGATAGCTTATTTACCGTTACAGTTACAGCTTTTACTGTTACAGTAATGAGATAAGAAAAGCGATTTTTTAAAATTTGAATATAGTTTCAAGTTATTATGACTTATGCAAATTTAGTTCTTTCAGGTCAATTATAATTAGTTTTTTATGACAAGAGTCAACAATTTTATTATTTTAATGCATTTTAATTAAATTTTTAATTAATTAAAAATCTTTTTTTAATTAATTAAAAATCTTTTTTTAAGTATTTAGTTTATAGCTAATAGTTCCTAGCGTTTAATTTAATTTACTCTTCGATTTCAAACTTTATTTTTCCTGTCAATATGTCTAAAAATAACACGAAATTGTTTTAACTAACAATTAATTGCTAAACGTTAAAGATAGCGACTGGTTATTTATAGAGCCTCAATAATTATTCAAACAATATATCAACATTTATTTCAATTTTAATAACCGCAATATAAATTGATTGGTCTATTTTTAAAAACGAACGCGGAATAAGTTTTAATTCTTATTAAATTTCGACCCGAGTCTAACCAAAGTCAAAATAACTATTTATTAAATTTAATTAAAAATGTGGTAAATTTTTATGCAAAGTTTAGTTTTGAATCGACTCATTATTAATATTAAATGTTCAGTTTATCAAATTTTTTTATCATATTTATTTTATATTACAATTATTTATAAAAATTAAAGTGAGCTAAAAAACGTCTCGTTAATTTCAAAATTTAATTTGTTATTACGATATATAGTAAAAATAAAATATTAATTTTGGAGTTTATGTATAACATCACTGAGCTTAGTCTCACAACTTTTTATTAATATATCAATTTCATCATTTCTGTCACTGTTTTCCCGAATATACTTATTCTTTTCTAAAGTAACTAAAACAGAGTTCAACGCGGATTTACAAGAAAATAATATTTGTGAAGTCTTCGATTCATCGATAGGCAAACACTCGAAGTACTCTTCAGAAAGTAATAAACAGTGTTTTAGCACATCAATGGCGGTATCTATATTTTTAAACCAATTATCATTTTGAATTAGGATGCGATGACAATTGGCTAAACAACGCGTTACTTTATCGACGTCACTGACTTTATTAAACAGTAAGAGACGAGCATAACAGCGCCAAAACTTTGAAGTGCCGCTACTCGTGGCTGCGATTCGTCCAAAAAGTTGCTGAGCTTTTGTGGATAGTATTGCTGCAGATTCGCCATTAATATCAAGCGTTTGGTTACAGATGGAATTAACTAATAGCTCAGCAATCTGTTCGTCTTCGTACTTAGACTTAAGATCAATAAGTCGATGCCACGCTTCGATAGTTTCGGCAAACGCTCCGACATCGATGCAAACGGCAATATAGTTTTCCCAAATTCTCCATTCATCGTAACTGCATTTCAGTGCCTCTTGCAATGTCTTCCACGCGCGATACTTTTGATTGGATTTTATGTAAGCTTTAGAAAGATTATTCCACGCTTCAAAGCTATTTGTTTCAAACTGCACAACACGCCTATAAGCAGCGGCAGACAATTCGTAATCTTCAAGAATCAATGCCGCGAATGCCAAGCGATACCAAACATCAATTTGCATCGAATTCAATTCGAGCGATCGTTTAAAGTAAGGTATACAGTCATTGAATTGTTTTTTAGCAAAATAATAATTCCCTAAACTCTTTTGCGCGCGTGGATACGTGCTATTGGACAGTGACCACGCTTTATGGTAGTGCTCTATATTGTCGGTGGTGTCCCCGAGTAAGCAATATAAATAGGGAGTCTCTTCGATTAGCAGTCTCTCGCGAATAATCGCTTCTGCTTTGTCTCGACGTGCAAGTCGTTGGTAACATTTGATCACGTCATCCCATAATTGAAGTCTTATATATATTTCAAGCGCTGATTTATAAACTCCGAGCGACACATAAATGTCAGCCAAATATTTTTCTATTATCCAAAATGGTTGAAGTAGTACTGAGTAAATCTGATTATATCTAAGTTTTACTTGATTAATATCATATTTTGTTTGCCGCATAGCGTCAACTAATTCATTGATTTGAGTCATCGAACGTTCAACTCTACGGCTGCTATTCTTTTCAAGTAAACTTCTCAATAACAGAGATTGACAATGAATTACCCAAATATCATTATTTTTGATTAAAAAATCTAAATACGACAAAAGTTCTTCATTTAAGAGTTCGTCAGACGAAGAACCGGTACGAAACTCAAGCTTAATGATTAAAAGGATCAATGACTGCTCTTCTTTTGATAAGAATACACTTTCATTTAAATTCAATGATAAAAACTTGACATTTGGTAAAAGCGTGTCATCATTAAGAGCAATGTTTTTAGGAAATTTGCAAACTAGTTTAGATTGCCTATCAGTTTTCGATTCATTGATATCACTCTCGTTTGATTTCTTCTCCACTTTCACAACTAATTGCGAAACTGGTTTTTGCTGGAATTGAGTCTTAACGCCAAGCGCTCCGCTAAGTGTTATGTTAAGCTCTGATAGTTTTAACGCACCGTTCAAACTGTATTTCGATTGCTCCACATCACCGAAAACGATAAATGTCGCCACTATTTCGTTATACAATTCAATCCTTGTTTCATTGGAAAGTTTGCGATCATTTTCCTCTTCAATGCATTTAAGAATAATTTTCGAGTACGAAATAATTTCATTGTATATCGTGTCAGACAACGAACTCAAACAGATTTGATGAATGGCTGCGAATCTGAGTCGCCATAAACAGAACACTAACTGTACATCAGGTAACGCTAATTTCGTTGCTGTAAACGCAAAGTGAGATAATTTGAGAAATATTTCGCTTCGAATCACGTCATACAGTCTCTCTCCGTCGACATTCAGCGCGTCATACGAACCACAATCAAACAAAGCGCTAATCTTTTTGCGACAATCATCGAAATCAGTGCATTCAATGAATGCGATGAAATTGTCGCAAACAAACAGCTGTAAGCAAGCGATTCCCGCGTAAAACAATAAGCGATTTGCTTTATCTTCGGTTATGTTTAAATCTGATGATGATATTATGGCAGCGTTTGTGTCACCGATTGACGCGTTCAATGACGACTGCAGTAAAAGTGGTACGCAATTGTGTTGCAATACTTTCATCCAATTTTGATTCAGTAATTCATTCAAAATTTCAATTTCCACGTCATTATCGATTGCATATTTTTCACGCAATTCTTCAAACAGTTTACTGTCAATCGAAGTCATTGTAGTAATTTAAGTAAAGTAATGCTAATATTATGACTCACTATAACACGTGTAAAATAATACAAATATTAACGCAACACACGTTTGAAATAAAACCACGTGTTAATCAATATTGAATTACTTTTCGGTTATTTTCGCATTTTGGTCTAAAATCGTTAATCGCTTGAAAAATAAAGTCTAATTTATCAGATTTCTACTAATTTTATAAAGAATAAGTTCAATATTATGCAATTTTTTCAATATAGACTATATTCTTTAAAAGCATAAATGTTTAAAATTTTCCGGTCATAAATAATTTATACCACATTTTCCGAATACTGTTTTAAGTTAACGATTTTTCTGGTATTATTTTAATGTATGTCCACACCAATAAAATAAATAAAATTAAGAATATTTTATTATACTTTACAAGAACCAATAATATTTGCAATTTTTAAATTCATTGCGATTAAAATTTGAATATTAAGGATTAATATGATTGTGAATTAGCAATAAAGTAATCAAAATTTTGCATAATTCAAAAATGCATCGCAATAGTGGTGATGGCGTTACGAATGCCACGATTGCATAATATTACGCAACGCGTATTTCATAGCGAGTTAACAATACAATCGTATGCTGAGAGCGTACGTCATAGCAACACATAACGCTAACTCTAAAAGGATGTGAAGCATTGAAATTAGTAATACGATGAGAGACAGACAAACCGGAAAAAAAATCCGTACATTAAAACGCACACTGAAATAACAAGTTATTAGAAGTTATCCTCCCTTTTAAGCAAAACACATTAGTACTAGACTACTAAAAGTAATAAATATAATCTCATAACCACATCAATATTTTAATATTATTTAAATCATTAAATATTGATCGATAACGTGACACAAGTGTACACACTTTGAACAAAATTTTATTTAGCATTTCAAATATCGATTGAGAAGACATGTATTCGCAACAGAATTTTGGTGGTCATAACGCATCATCACTTGTAGAGCTAAGCTTATCGGCACGAAGACTCAATGATAGAGATATCACGTCGAAGTCTGATCCGCAATGCGTTGTTTTCATGAAGAATGGATTTGACGGCAAATTTATCGAAATCGGCAGAACTGAGGTCATCAGAAACAATTTGAATCCCGATTGGGTGAAGAAGTTGGAAGTGAACTATCGTTTCAATGAGAGCCAACAAATAAAGTTCGAGATATGGGACATCGACCCCATCTCTGGCAACGAATTTTTGGGACAATGTGTGGCAGAATTGGGTGCTATCGTCGCTTCAAAGGGTGGCACTTATCAGCAAAAGTTGACCGCAGATATTAATGGCAGAGGAAGGGGTGGAGAACTAATTATTCGCGGCGAAGAGGTATCGGCTAATAAGCAAACAGCACTCATTCACTTTGAAGCACAAAATTTGGACAAAAAAGATTTTCTGGGCAAATCTGATCCGTATTTGGTGATATCAAAAGCCAATAACGATGGAACGTTTAGTGTGGTTCACAAGACAGAAGTGATTAAGAACAATATTAACCCATCGTGGCGTCCATTTAACATTAGTTTGCAGCAGTTATGTGGCGGTGATTTTGACCGAACTCTTAAAATCGATTGCTATGACTTCGATGAGGGCACTAATCATGACATAATTGGATCATTCACCACAAACTTGCGTAAACTATCGAGTGGTCCGTCGCAACAAAACACTTACGAGGTTTGTCAGGCTATTTAAATATTTGCTATTTTTCGGTCAAACTAGAAATAAATTTTTTCAATTTCAGTTTTTAAATTTGGTAAAACAAAATAGAAAAGGATATACTAATTCTGGCATTATAAGGCTAATTAGTATTAATATTAGACAAGATGGCAATATAAATTATGCATATACACCAGCGAATGCTCCGAACACGTATCCGCCATCAAACCCCAGTTACCCGTATGGTCAGCCAACTCCTACAGCTGCGAGTGCTTATCCTTCTTCTGCTCCTTACCAGCCATTGCCAACCGCCCCGCCATCGGGTCAGCCGGTCTATCGTGCGGGCCAACCGTATGCCCCAAATCCAGCAGTATATCCCGCTGGACAGCAAGCGTATGCTTCTAACCAGCCGTCATATCCTGGACAACCATCATATCCTGCTCCTGGCCAGCAAGCATATCCGCCAACTCAACCATCATATCCTCCTCCAGGCCAGCAGGCATACGCTGCGTATGGTGGTCAACCATCTTACCCACCAGCTCCTGGTCCGTATGGACAGGCTTCATATCCTGGTGGCGCTCCCGCTACCACTTATCCATCTTATCCGTCAAATGTTCCACTTGGTCCGTATCAGTCATCATCTATGCCTCCCAACCCGACTTATCCATCGACTTACCCAACTCCGCCATCATATCCACCGCAACCATATTAAATTCAAAATTAACAAATTTGAAATCTGAAATCATTCTTTGAATTATTGAAATTAACTCATTTTTAAAATAAATTTTTTTGCTATTCTTATGACTCATTATTTAATTTTGTGAAATATAAGGTTTTTAAAACACCAAAATTGTTGTGAATGCCAAATACTATAATTAGAAAATTTTTAAGTGCACTTGTTTGCCTAAATGCCATTTATTATATTAAAACTTATCTAAACGTTATAAAAATTTATTTTTTCTAATAAAATTTTTGAGTTGATTTGTGATTTTATGAAAGTTATTTTTTTTAAATGCGAATATTAATTACAGTATATTGTTTTAAGGAATACTTTAAATAATTCTGCTCTATAATTCAATTTCAACAGTGTATGAATACAGAAAAGCAAAAACGAAAAAAAGGATACAAAAATTCTGGTATAATAAGACTACTATCTACAAAAATAACCGAAGAAGTCTCTTTTTTGGACTATATTCGTGGCGGAACTCAAATGCATTTTGCGGTTGCGATTGATTTTACGGCCTCCAACGGCGATCCTCGAGATCAGCGATCGCTTCACTTTCTTGACTATAGCGGTCGACCGAACTCCTATGAGATAGCGCTCAGAGCTGTTGGAGAGGTCATCAAAAGTTATGACACGCAAGGAATGTTTCCTGCTTATGGATTTGGTGCCAAAATCCCACCTCACGGCCAGGTTTCACACATCGTAAGTTTTATATATTTTCTCATCTCTCTGTCAATCTCTAAGTAAGTTTATTTCATCCTCAAATTAACGAAGTTAGCGAAACCTAAGTTTCTATACTTTAACTTAACTGAATTAATCGATTTAAAAATTAGTAGTAATGTTAAGAACTCGATCAATAAAATATAATTTCAATTCTGAATGTTTTTTGTTTCGGATAATATAAAATTTTAATTTTAATATACTATATTTTAATTTTATAATTGTGTTTTCAAAATTTATTTAAAAATATCATAAGTGTACGCTTTAGTCAGAAATACAAAACGATTCAGGAAAAACACCGACAGTTTAGGGAATAGTTTTAGATTTTTGGGTGAATTTATTAAAAGCTCTTTTGTTTTTAATTAATTCTATACGAATTAGTGGTCATTCTGGTTGTTCGAAATAGAGCTTTAAAAATAGACAAAAAATTATCGATTAAATTTTGAAGTTGAGGACATGAAAGGTTTTGAAGTTGTGATTTCGTTTTTAATCGATATATCAACTTTATATTCATGTAAAATTTTATTTTAATATTACTATTTGTCCGAAAATTCAATGCTTATTTAAGATGGATTAAAACTAAATTAACTGCCAAACTTTTTTTAACAGTTTCCTCTCAATAATAATCCATCCCATCCTTATTGTCGTGGAATCGATGAAATAGTTAACTGTTACAAAACGACTTTAAACAGTGTGACACTTAGTGGTCCAACAAACTTTGCGCCAACAATTAATAGCACCGCAAATATAGCGAGAGGTTTGCAGGACGGAAAACATTATTTTGTTCTTCTAATAATTACGGATGGAGTTATTTCTGATATGGCGGAAACTATGGACGCTATAGTGAACGCGTCATCGCTGCCTATTTCTTTAATAATTATCGGTGTGGGAAATGCAGATTTTAGTGCAATGCAATTTTTAGACGCAGACAAAGGTGCGATTGTTTCTCGTGGCAGAAGAGCAGTGAGGGATATCGTTCAAGTAAGATATTAAAATTCACTTTTTTGATTATAAACTAAATTATAAATTTTTTTGAACTTAGTTTGTTCCGTTAAGTAAATACGTTTATAATAACTGGGAACAAAATCAATATGAATTGGGTCGCGAAGTTTTGGCAGAAATTCCCACTCAATTCAAACAGTTTATGCAGTCTCGGGGATTTAGACCATCAGTTGGTGGCGCAGCTGCTCAGACAAAAGGTGGTTTTCCTGAGCCTACAACTGAGTCTGTATATCCATCTGTTCCAACTGATGCAACTTTTCAGCCATCAGCAGCTGCAAGTCATGGTCCGTACCAGCCATCAAACACGGCTCACAATTACCCGCCGCCTGTTGCTTCAAATGTTTATCCACCAACTAATCAAATGTATGCGCCGTCAGCTCTTATAACCAGTTCTACAACACAGCCAACTTACGCTTCAAGTCAGCCATCAAACCCTACTATTCAGCCTTTTTATCCGGCAGCTAATGCTCCTTATGGGCAATTTTCTTACCCAAATTCTGGCGCTCCAGCTAATCCACCGCCGAATGCATCTATGAATGTTTATCCACAGCCTTCAACTATGCCTCCCAACCCACACTCAACTTATCCCCCCTCTTATCCGCCACAATACTAATGATATTTCGCTTATTTTAAAACGAACAAAAATTGATCTTTTACAAGATACCCATATTATTAATGATAGATAAATTATTTTTTATTTTGATCTTATTTAAATTTTATTAAAATTTTTAAACTATTATTTTAAGATCTTTTTTACATCTCTGAATACCCGGTAAAGTTTACAATCCATGAGTAATAAACTCGCAATTATTTGTCCAATTTTTGATATTGAACTTCCTTGCATTATCGTTTACTGTGCAATAAAATTCAAATCATTAAATAACAATATAAGAAATTATTATTTTATTTTCATATACTGTAGTAAGTTAATATATTTTAAAATTTATTCTTTTTAAATTATGTTTAAGGCTTTGAATAATGAATAAAATTTCTAATTTTCTTTTATTTATAAAACTTGTTTATGTATTAATATTTAAAATAAATTATTTATTGAATAAATAAGAGATGAAACAACAACGAATTAATTTCAAACTTTGAATGCTAAAACTCGTGGTTTTTATATTTTTCTCTAAATTCTTAATGATTTATTAAAAATAAGAATCACAACTATTTATTCGATTTCAACACACATTTTATTATTAATACATGAAATAATTATACATTTCATAATTATTGATTAATAATTTCAATTAACAGTTATTTTGTTAGAGTAATTTGAAACTACCAAATTACAACTACAGTAATATTACTTTTAATCATATAGATTATACCGGTATCATTCATTATTAAATGGAAAAGTATCTAAAAAACATACAAAATCTATGAAATATTTACAAACTACGTGGTTATGGTTATCACTTTTATATACATAGTGTTCATCTCTCGATTGACTTAGAATTTAGGCCTCGGATGTTCGTACTTCTGGTGATCGATGGATGAGTAGAAGTTGTACTGTTTGTGGTCATACTGTTGCCACGGCTCGGGGTTTGAGTGATGCTTTAGCACCACTTCCGGACCCTTGAATGTGTGATACAACGAAACTGCGGCAAAAGTTGGAACTATTAGGAACACTGCGCCAACGTTTGGCCAGTAGCGAGGATTCTTGCGGAGCAGTGTCATCAATCGCTGCATTCCAGTGATTTTGGGCGCCTCTGGTGTGATCAGTATATCCATATTTCCGAAATGCATTGTCGCTTCTCTATTCGCAAATAATTGTTAAATTAGTTTTAATACAAACTTGATTTAAATTAAATAAATAATATTTAAATATAATTACTTGTTTTTCAAATCGCTTTTTAAGTCAAACAATTTATAACAAATTTTAAAATCTTTTTTAAATAATAATTTTTTCAGTTTTGTTTTGGTTAACTCTTAAGTTTTGCTAACTTGAATGCGTCGCTTTTATACTTTGTTGATTGTTTTGGTTAGCGCTGATTGGCTAAAAACTTTGCAGCGAAGTAAACCAGTTTTATGTTTCAGACAGTAAACAACTCAATCATCAATCATAATAGCAAAGAAAAAGATACACCTTTTTAACTCGTGTGTACGTGATAACACTCGCATAAAAAGGTCCACAAACTTTCCCTAACTTTAACGCATATTGGAAACCCAAACATTAGTTAATGTTATATAGTAATTAAAGGTGTTCATGGTCTGACATTTCAGAAACCAAACCAAACCAAAAATATTTTTTTAAATCCAAACCAAACCA
>JAQIVF010001165.1:0-15472 GCA_034698365.1 Steganacarus magnus
TTCAATTTCTTTAATAACTTATTAATTTCGTGCGGAAAAATATATATACAAAAAAATAAAAACACTTATTCGGCGCGAAGTTATTTCAATTTTTATTCGCACTTCTCTATGTTGTTGTGCTGCGCTGCGCTATAATACTAGACAATATACCTGTTACTAAAGATTATAATTATAATGCTAATGTTAATATAATTTTAAAGTGCGGCGCGACTACCTTTAAATTATAGTATATTTAAAACATCATTTTTAAATTTAGTTGAAATTTTTTTTCGTTACATTGAAAAAATGCTAATACTCTAACACGTCTTGTTTTTTTTCTTTCTCTTTCCCTTCAGGATGTTTCCTACCTGTAGGTATGTTCACAATTGAAACAAATCTCTATTACACTACTTCTTAAATTAAGGCACCGCCACACACAGAACACACACACACTTACATACATACACATAGATTACTGAAAAAAATTGCACAATCTATCAAAATAATAACCAATGTAATAAAAGAATTATCACTTCCTTACACTTCCTTGTAATTTTTATCCTTTGCTCGAAAAAAGTCTCGATTTTTAATGCGATCCAATTTCCCTGCTATTTTTTTTCTCTCTTTACCTATTTCTGTGGCAAATTTGCTTCGTAAGGATTTCCTTTCATAACATCGATCCTCATACCCGTTACGCCGTTCTACTGGACATCGTTCCGGTCGACAACAAGCGTTACCGGTACGCGTATCACCGTTCCTCGTGGTTAGTGGCGGGCAAAGCGGACGCTCCATCGCCGGTCAGGCTATACATGCATCCCGACGCGCCATTCACTGGCGATCAGCTGCGCAAACAAGTGGTCTCATTCGAGAAAGTTAAATTAACCAATAATGAAATGGATAAGAGCGGACACGTAAGTGTTATTTTACGTGACTTTGCTTCTGCTATTATTATCATCAAATTTTTTCTCCCCAAAAAAACACCGAAAAGAGCGGCAGAAGCAGCAGAGAGCACACCATTTATTTCTCTGTGCGCTTAGAAATTAGTTTCAAATAAGATACGCTTAAAATTAAGTAGCGTTTCCAAAACCGAAAAAAATATTGTTTTCTTGTTGCGCCACTAATGATAGCAATTTTTAATACTTATAACTCTATCTGTATGTGCCGTTTATGTTATTATTTGCAGATTGTTTTAAATTCGATGCACAAGTATCAGCCGCGCATTCATTTAGTTAAACTGCGACACGATTATCATCATCACGGAAATCCACCCATTATTAACAACATTGAATACGAACAATTTCGCACATACATCTTTCCGGAGACTGTCTTCACAGCGGTTACCGCCTATCAAAATCAGTTGGTAAGAGAGTTTTTTTTTCATTCGATGTTTAAGTTAACTAAGAGTTTTTTTTTCGATATTCAACTTCGTATAGGGTTTGACTGTTTTCGCTTAATTTAAAATAAATTTTTTAATTCAAAACTTTTTTTTGTTCATACAGTTGAACCGCGCATTCAAATTTGGTTGATGTTGTTGTTGTTAGTTTAGCTCATTCCCCAGGTTTTTATATTTAGATTATGAGTTTTTGTATCACTGTGTGCACGTATGTGCATGTGTGTGGTTTCAGTGTTTTTTTATTATTATTCACAGTATATATTCAAAGATTTATATATACAAAAAAAGGTATGCGCGACAAACACTAAAAAAAGTCCAAAATAAAAAATCACAAATTGGTATTTCATGGACATAAAAATCACATAATTCTTGCCTGCTTTGAATGCGCAAAAAAATTAAGCGAAGAAAAAAAATGAGTTTTTCTTTCTTACACACACACACTCTTTTAAAAATGAGTGCTAACTTTAAACTCGAATGTAGTTTTATTTTATTTTTTAATTTTGTTGGTTTTATTAAAATCATAAACAAATTGCGACCCGAAAAATAAATAAATTAATATTCGCGCTATTATTTATGCAAACAAAAAACTTTTGTTGATTTAGTTTTTCGGAGATTAAATATAAAATAGTAACACAAAAAAAATCGTTTTTAATATTTCTATGTATCAGAAAAGTATGCATAATTTAAAATTTTAAAATTTATGGTCCGAGAAAAAGAATGTTTTTCTCGCAGCCGTTAAGAGTATAAATAATTCAAAGATTAACAAACTTGAAACAATTTCTCTCTTCGAAACAACAACGAAAAAACAATACTTACGTATTAGTAAACAATTAGTTTAATGCACAAAAGAATAACGAAACGATAAAAAAGATAAAAATGAAATAAATAACGCGTTTTGAAATGTTTTCTTTTAAAAGAGAATAGTTTCTATAATTTTTTCCCGTATAATATTCGGATATATTTACAAATTATATACATTCTCTTTCAGATCACAAAGTTAAAGATTGACAGCAATCCGTTCGCCAAAGGGTTTCGGGACTCCAGTAGACTCACTGACTTAGAGAGGTATGGAAAACAAAATTACAGTGATTTGTTTAATATAAATGTACAGTAATTTAATGGCAGAACAGAGAAAATGCCAGTATTAACTTAAATTTACATAAATTTTCATTCGAAATTAATGGAATAATTATGAGCGAAAGAATTAACAGTATTTGACTCTCTCCTCCTACTCTTCTGTTTTATGTTTTGTTCAATAAGTGCAAACTTGTTTTCTTTGTGTGTATAGAAAAGCGTGAAAATGTAAACTTGTATTTTACTTATTTTTTATTTTATGTACGGCACTATGAAAACATAACAAAATTTTTTGTTGCTCTCTCTCTCTCTCTCTCTCTCTCTCTCTCTCTCTCTCTCTCTCCACTATACGTCGACTGCCAATAATTGTTAACTAGATATATGGCTGTACTTTATATTCATTGCTTGTAGTCGATAATAATAAGAAAATGAGAGTCGAATTTGTGAAAACTAATACCTGAGCGGTAGTTCCTCTCTCACTCTTACGCTTAAGTTTTTTTAAATTTATTTATTATAAGTTTACAAAATAATTTACTAGAATGCTTTTTTACGCCAACAAATAAACCGAACGCCAACAACAAAAAAAGAGCACTAACAAAAAATTTATTTATTCGAGGGATAAAAAGTCGCATTTAAGTAGGCCTTAGTCTTGAATTTATAATAACCATCGAAAACTAACCATAGAATGTGTACATTTTTTAGCGAAAAAAAGGTTATGAACCGATTATCATATATGATGTGCCAGCGAATTGATTTTGCGAAAAAGGGAATTCCATCAGTTCCAACGTTGGAGGTCTTTGGCATAGTATGGGCGACATAATACTGTAATAATAATAATTTCTCGCCATAAGTACAAATTGCAAAACCGACTTATTTTGTATGCCCTGCTGTGCGTTCAACTATTTTAAACATATTGAACCTCATCTTCGAGTGTGTGTTATGTTATGTTGTGTTGTGCAGTGTTTTAGTTTTTTTAAACGTTTATTATCCGAGCACACACACACACATATACACACACATACACACTCACCGCAGAAATACTTAACCCTTTTTTCACGCCATTCTCATATATTCAGTGGCAATTACAGCACTAAATCACAACCTTTCGTCTGAACACCCGCTACGAGTGGACAAATATTGCTGTCTTTTTTTGTTTTGGTTGAAGCGAATGAATAGCCTGGTGTGCGCGCAATACATGCGATCATAATTTTTCATGCTTGTTATCTCTGTTTTTCTCTGCAAATGCATACACTATTGTAAAATTATTTACGCTGTTTAGCTAGTAATTCATAAATGGTTAACGGGATGGTTCACTCTTACGCCTTAACTGCTATCTCCTTTTTATCGGTTATAACTTATATCTATTCTTTTACAAGACATATAACGATTTCGCCATAAATCTTAGCCCTTTAAATAAGCAAAAAGTATTGGTTAAGTCCATTTTTGTCTATTTTTAGACAATAAAAGTTGATGTGCATGAACACGAAGAGGTTTTTGTTTAAGTTTAACTTAACGTCGTTACATCCATTCAATGTTTTGTTTTATCTTAAATCTACACTATTATTTCATTCCAGTATTAAGACAATAGCTTCAAATATCTCGCTCTGTCTCTCTCCCCCTCTTTCTAAGATAATTCTGTCTGTTTTGGCTAAAACTCGTTCACATATGAAAAGTAAGTTTTGCTAACTTTCAAAGAGAGAGAGAGAGAGAACTGTGCATAGAAAACACAAAACAGTTTTAAATAAATTATTTGTTGCCGCTGTTTGTCTGGTTTGTCAGTTTAGTGTAGCGCTAATAAATTAAATTAACAGCACTGCAAAAGTATCATTAGTCAGTAAATGATTAATGATGTAAATGTTTTTGTTATTTGCGTTCATATATATTCATAGAGAATCAGTAGAAACACTTCTTCGCGAACATGCGTTCCGTCATTCGCCATTCCGAGCACTAATTGGAGCTGACTTATCCCCTCATGATCAGCAAACTCTGGCTACTGCTGCAGGTATGCTATAGTATGCTATATTATGTTGTATTACTGTTACTGTATTACTATTTCTATTGCTATCCAACTCTTGTGTACCAAAAACCGATACACAAACTCACGCTGCGGTGCATAAAAAATGCACAGCAATAAGATAATTACTAGCAGTACACTCTAATGTAATTATTTATTTTATTTCGTATTACGATCACATCTCGCTAGCGATGGGTCGGATTCCTTGCAGCAGCGATTTCTTATTAATGGCCAGTCAAGCGGCGGCTTTGGCACAGTCTCCGTGGAAGTTGCCGGCAACTGCGCCTCAAACCCATCCATCCATGCATTCCAACGCATCACTCAATAACTTAAGCCTAAATGAGTTATCGTCACTAATGGCGATCAACCCAGCGATGGCCAACTTTTATTTCGGCAATATTCCCCGAACACTGATGGCTGCGTCTCCATTGCCGTTCTCGATGCTCGCGCAGCAGTCACTGTGCCATCTGCCGCAGTCACAGCCCTCACCGCACCACACCTCCCCTAACATGCAAGCGCAGCAAGCGTTTCAATCATTTCAGTCATCATTCATGCCATCGTCAGCCAACCCAATGATGTCATTCCCGAACTCGAGCGCCACGTTATCACCGATCCTGCACTCGGCCGCCGCAGCATCCGCTTTGTACGCCTATATCACAGCTAAACAGTCGCTGTCAAAGTCTCAAACTCATCCCTGTCTTCAGCCGAGATTTGTGCAGACAAACAATCACCAGAATAGCAATCAAATGTCAAACAATATGTCTCCGTTAATGAGCAATGGTAAAATCGAGTTAGAATTAAACTCTCCCGACTCCTCGGGTAACGATTTAGTTCCTCCACAAATTTAATGATTAAAATAAACAACAATACAATATTAATTGTAATATTATTGGTATTACCATTGTTTTTCAATTGTGCAAAATAAGTATTTCCTTAAAAAAGATTTAAATTTATTTAAGAAATATCACTCACTCACTTGTTATTTTTAATTTTGTGAACATTTTTTGTTAAAAAAGAGAGAAAAAAAGTAATAAAGTTTTTTGAAAATTTAAAAGAAAAATTTGCCAATGCTTTGTTGTGTTTGTCAATCTAAATAAAGTTATCAATAAATAAAAAAAATACGCACCACTGCTGGCACTCAATATCATGTAATTCGCTTGCGCTATAAATATAAATATGAGTTATGATCCTCTAAATAAGTGTAATGTCTTCCGTTTCTTTTCAATTGCGGGTTCAACAAAAAAAATTGCTAACCGCGAACAGAAAAAATAGGCTCCTTATTAACTCAACTGTTGGGTTCGATGATAGGCACCTCTTAAAGGTAGTGAAAATATTTATTCTGCCAAAATAACCTCTGCTGACCATACATGTTAGCTATCAATATAGACCTGTTTAGTGAGTTTTTTGTGTGTAGTTATGCTGTGATGAAGTTTGCAGCTTCAGTAAAGTGACACACAATATTATTACAGTACTGTATGGGTATGTGTTTAAGGCTGAAAAAAATATTAAGACTTAAAAAATGAAAATAGTGGCACACAATTAAATTATAGTGCGCATAATAATATCATAGTAGCGAATAATTTAATTGTGTTTTTTTCGCTATTAAATATATACAGTATATATAGAGGAAAAA
The DNA here is from genome assembly GCA_034698365.1 of Steganacarus magnus. Taxonomy (NCBI): domain Eukaryota; kingdom Metazoa; phylum Arthropoda; class Arachnida; order Sarcoptiformes; family Steganacaridae; genus Steganacarus; species Steganacarus magnus. The sequence goes on from JAQIVF010001165.1 coordinate 6,094, forward strand.
TAAACAAAAAAATGATTCATAAAGAAAAAAGTATTATAATGTATTATGAGAGAACACTTCTGAAAGTTATCACAATGTTCTGTGTGTGTGTGTGTCTCTCTCTCTCTCTCTCTCTGTGTGTGCAGTATTGCGCAAAAGTCTTTTAATTCATTTATCATTTGGATTTTTTATTCGTTATTACATTTTTTTGCAGTTAAAAGAGAAAAATAATCTCCTTCTTCATTCGTTCGTTCGTTCGTTCTCTGTTTCGTATTAGCAATATAAACATAATGATTAAAACACATTTCGCCAAAACTAATAATCCCCACGTTATCAGAGTCGAGATACTTGTGTCTACTCTGTTATCGGCAATATATTGATGCCTGAGTGCTATCAATTATTGCGGACACAAAATTGTTGTTTAATTTACAAAATAATCACTTTTTTCTCGAAAAAACAGCTTTTCTTTTAATCACTTGCCACTTTATCTTGTACTTTTATATTTGATTACTTCATATATTATTGATTAAAGTGGAAAATAATAATAAAAAATCATAAGAAAAAAAGAATAAAAAGAGGGAGGAATAAAATTATCTCCAAAATGAGACTCCAATAACACAAATAACACTGCGATTTTCTCTCTCTCTCTCTCTCTCCCAACCACTCGTAACCATTGGTTCGAATATTCTGGAGCACACACAGCAAATAAGATCGTAATTAAATCGCAAGAAGTATTTAAGCATTTAAAAGATTATAAACGTTTTTTTTGTTGCTTTTTTTCTCTCCCTCTTTGACAGTGTTTCGCTTCAGAATAAAAACTATTTTTCATGTTTTCTGAGAGTTTTTGTTGTTCTCTTTCTGCGCTCTTCTGTTAAATTACTTTCTTATCAGTACTAAATAATTTTTATAATTTTAATCCTTATTAATGATTTAATTTTACGCCACTTTTATAGCATTAAAAGGAATAAAGTAATAACAAAACAAAAAAAAACCTAAACAACAATAAAAAAAGCGAACTAAAATTTCATGTATTCGAGTCGATAACTAACTTAATAAGTTTATGAGTGTCGCATAAATAATCACATTCTCTAATTCGCTGTTATATAATTAAATATTTTTTTTTACTATTTTCCCATTTAAATGGGGAATGAATATAATTTAATAATAAATAAAATTAGTTTTAGCGCATACATATTATAGAGTGTATTTACAGGTAAACAAAAATAAATAAATAAATAAATAGCTAACAAATAAACGAAAAATATAAGCAAAAAAATGTATACAGTATACTGTATATAAGTTATATATACCTATGAAATAATAACTCTGCTATAATAAGACTGTAAACTTTTAGAGTTTATTAAAACGTTATTTTCAAATGCGTTGATATTTTTTTTAAATACACGAAACAAACACAAAAACGCACTGCGAAAACAAAAAATAGTAACGAAAACGTATATACACACGAAAAAATAGCAAAAAACATTTTCGCGAATGACTGTCAAGTACTTTTAATAAAAAAACGGTTTTTTTTCTTCATTTTGATTTAATAATATTATATTATCAGAAGAAGAAGAGTTAAAGTTATTTGTTTTTATTTGTTTATTTCGGAATTCTTTCGGAGTTTAATAAAATTTGAACATAAAAGCAAGCAAAACAACAAAAACAAAATTTTTTTTGGTAAATTTGAATTTTATTGGCATTGAAATATGAGGATAATAGTGCGCACCGAGTCTGGCGTCACGTTCAGCGAAGACGTGAAGAGCGGATACACCGTTGCCATACTTAAGGACATCATTCAGGACAGACACGGGTTGCGTGTAAGGCAGCAGTCGATTCGCTTGAATGGCGTATCGCTCGACGATAACAAGACACTGAAGCAGTGTGGCCTCAAAGACGGCGCTGTTCTTCATATGGTGCTACGAATCAGCGAGTGATGTCTGATGTGTGTCTGTCTGTTCATTGATTTGGTTTCAATCATTTATCGTTTTTTTTTTTGCATTTGACTACCGCTTATTACCCAATGGTATACTCATTCCACAGTATTATCGTCACAATTTATGACACTATATTATTATTACTGTTATCTATTACTAGCTATGATTTAATATATTTTTTTGTGTTTACACCATAAATTAAATTAGCACTCGAGAGTTTTTTTTTTGATTAATTTTGTGTGTTTTTAACAGTTTTTCTCTTCACTTTTAATATCTATCTCTCCATATAATATCAATCTTACTTTTAAATGAATCTCAATATTGATGACTAATCCTGTTTTTTTTCAATTTCGATAACAAATTAATAAAATACTTGAATATTTGCAGCATAGCTCAAAAATCAATTAATTTATTTGTCAATTTAGATCTATGGTTTAATTGATGTAACAACAAAATTATTAGAATATTATTCTGTAATTGAAAAAAATTGTATGACTAAGAATTAATGCGGATTTTGAATAAACAGGGTTTTGTAATGGAGGGCTTTTTGCTGACACGGATATTACTGCAAGATTTACGCAATTTTTGTAATGCGGAACAGATCCGATTGTTGTTTTTTTTTTCGTGAATCTGATTATTATTAAATGATTATTTTTGCGGATAATCCACAATTATCAGCAAATTATTTTTTAAATCATTCTTAGTAATGTCAGAATTAAAGTTTGGAAATTTTTGATTTTTAAGTATATATTTATATATATCAATATTAGATATTATAAACTTATCAGTGAAAAAGGAAATAACTTAATCATTAAATACTTGCGGTATAATCACGTCGCGGATATCCACATATTATCCGCACGCATTGGGGATTAACAACAAAATTCTAACTTCATATCGGGTGGTATAATATTTTTACTATTAAGCGGATGTTTATGGTAGTGATAACATTAAATTTAGATTTTTGCTCAAATAATTGATAGTAACTGATTGTATTTTTTTTATCCATTCCCGACTACAGATCCTTGATTTTTTTTATTATCCTATAATTAAAGAATGCATGCCTAAATTTGAAAGCAAAAAGTTCAAACCTATTCGGTGATCGAAAAATTGAAGCATTCAGTTTCCATTACCATTCGTGATTTTGCTCCCCTCTGTACTGTCCACCAGAAAAATCCCCATCCTTTGTGTTTTTAGAAATGACTGCGAAGGAAACATTTATATACAGATTTGATAACCTAAATCACATGCAAATTCTTAAACAGCCACCTGAATGAACGCAGCTTTAAATTATGTTAACATTCATAGATTTGAACAATAAATTTCAAATTTTTTACCGCTAAAATTTAATCTCTCGCCCACATATTTTGAATGTCCCATAAATGGACCAGAAATGTGGCACAATTGCACATACAGTATGTTGCGAAATCGGCAAACATATTTCGAAAAACTAATTAACAAACACTTGACAAAAATTTTAATTTAAAAAACACAGTATGCAAATAAAAAATGCAAATTAAGGAGAAAAAACAAAACGCAAATCACATAACGAAATTTTTATTATATTTTTTGCGTCATTAACTTCAAAAATGCAATAAAAAGATGAGAGAAAGAGAGGGAATGGTATTGTGTGAGAAAGTTTACGGTAATTATCGTATCTTGCATTCTAACGAAAAATCTTTTTATGTCGTTTCCAGCAGAGACCGTATTTAAGGTCTGTTAGTCAATGTATGGAACCGACAAATTTTTACGAGCATTTACTTTCTCTTAACGGATACGTCACTGCATAACAATTTTAAATTTAGCTGTAAATTAAGTTATTAATGCACAGATGTTAGCGGTTTATTACTTTATGAATTTAGCCTATCGTTACTTCTATAGGAATAGGCGTTTAAGAATAACTCACTTTCCTTTAACTACTGCTTTAATAAAACGATGAAACTAATTTTTTAACGTGAGAATGGATTGACAAAAATAATATTTGAAAACATCGTTTCAGTGTTTATCTTTTCAAAAATCATTGAATCATATTTATAGCTATACGTTTCAGTTATACACAAAATATTTCATTTAGTCGGACAAAGGAATTCGAGTCATTGAAGAAAAGCCTTGAATCACACAGTTGTGTGCCGACCATTCAAATACGTAGAACTGAGCGTAATTAATCTCTCCTGAAGTTAAGTCTTTAAAACAGCTAAATCAAAAACTAAAAACTCACGTACCGTTCAAAGACATTAAATGGCAATAACTATTTAAATTACTTACAGCTAATCAAAAATCATTTTTTTTAAATTTCACTCTTTGATTATAATAATCATTATTTTGATCGATAAAAAAATTCGGCACAACTCAGAAAACGATCAATTATTCAAATCAATAGGCGGTTGTATTTATTTTTGATATTTATTTATTATTAAAATTTACATATGGATTACTTGACGAATGCATAGTGAAAAAAGCAAGCAAAAACACATCTGAATCAAACACAAGAAAAAACAACTATATTCCAACTCTTCAGAGCACAATCACTAATATAACTTATAAGACCGTGTCTTTTGACAAATCAATATCTGATATTAATTACTTGACTCTCACTAATAAGTTTTTAAGGTACCGATAAGTTTGTACATAATTGTTTTTGCAATTTATAATGCATTTTTATAATAGTTAACACATACAAGTTTTTCAATTAATTTTATAATAAGTCTATTTAAAAAAATAATAGACAAAAAACATTTTATCGTTATATAATTAATTACTTTTTAAAGTTGTAAGCAATTAATCGCTAATTAATACGAGTTCATGTTTAGCCGAGAGTTTCTAACATACTTCTTCTCACTTCAAGCTAACACCTCAATAGTCGTCACCTCTGCTGACAACTTCCTTAATAGTGGGCCGCAACAGAATCGTGTGCTCAAACTGCGCGGTGTAACAGCCTTTCTGATCGCATAGAGGCGGATATGCGGCCACTATTCCCTTCTCGCACAGATCTTTCAGTGCCATCAGATAACGATTTTGTCCCAATCGATCTAACCATCGACGACAGAACGCTAATGTGCCAAAGTTTTGATTGATCACATTTAATAACTGTTTAGACTTCGCCAAACTATTCAATTAAACGAGTATCAAAAATGTTACGGCCAATCATTTATAATAACTCGTTTTTAAACGTTTAATATATGGTATTAACAAAATAATATAATAAATAGAATAGAAATAGTGTTACCGCAACGGCACGTGTCCGACATCAAAATTTTTCATGTAATGCGATGTTTCCATATCGTCGTGAACGTATCCTTTGCCCGTACTTCCAAATGTTTCGATCGCGTAAAATTCTCCTTCCTTTACAAAAAAAAGCATCAATGTTTATGTATTAAAATTTTGATAATTTTATTACTAAAAAACTATCATTACCTCCATCTTTGTCTGTTCGCCTCCCTTAACAATTGGCACGGTTTTTCCGGCATGTATTCTATATGGACCTATTGAGTGACCGTTTAAGTTGCGAATCGATTTAACTGTATAACAAAGATATTGTACCATAAATTTAATATACCAATTACGTGTAAGTAAATAAAAACAAATATATTATAAGTGTTATTATCATACTTGGATATACTTTGCCATCGAGTTCTAGTTCATAAGATTCCATCACCTCTTGAATCGCTTCGCCGACATCGCAGAGTCTGACATCGATTCCCGCCTCTCTAATACCAGTATTAGTGGCGTCACGAACCGCTTCTAACAGTTTATCGTATTTCGAATTAAAAGCTAGAGTAAAGGCACAGTCAATAATGCGTCCATTAATATGAGTGCCGAAATCGATTTTGCAGACGTCGTCGTATTGGAGAACAGTTGTGTCGCCAGCATTCGGGGTGTAATGCGCGGCGCAATAATTGAGTGAACATCCAGTTGGAAACGCGAGCCCCGCTTGTAACCCGTTTTCGCCAATCAGTAGACGAGCAGTGTTTTCAAGTGTTTCGCTAATTTATTATATCATTTTATTAATAGCACGAATATTTTGGCACAGAAAATAATAACTTTTCAAATATATTACCAAATTTCAATCATAGTCATTCCAGGCTTAATGATAGATCTCATATATTTTCGTGTCTGTCTGTGTGCTTCAGCCGCTTGTCTAATCTCTTTGTAAATGTCTGAACTCGCGGAGTCGAGAGCTCTTTTCTCTTCATTGGTTTTCCGATTAAATGCTGTGCGACTAAAACAATAGATATAAATAATGAAAACAATTGTTTACAATGTTATGATAAATAGTTAAACTAAAATTAATTTCATAACAGGAATTTATTAATCACATCACAAAAATTTGATGGTCCGAGCACTCAATCACCTGTCATGTTATTTAAGCCAAAAAGATAACTACTTTTATCACATGCAGTTAATATTAACAATCAATAAATAACAATCAGCAGATCATACCCATCCTGAGCAACGTTCGGGTAATCCATTTCTTGTCCGATCGGAAAGTTTCCGTCCAAAAATAATTCACTAATCGGTATTGACGGCGGATTTGTCTGCTGTTTACCGACATTATTACTAACATTGTTAACCGCAGACGACTTTCCCTTCTTTTTCTTCTTCTTCTTCGCCGCATCATTACTTTCTTTGAGTCCATTGATCTCTACACATACGCCAGCGATTTTTTTCTCATTGCTATCATTATTCTCGTTATCTTCGACAGCGTTCGCAACGTTCACGTCATTAATATTGAGATCAACGAGCGTTTTGGCCACCAAACCATCGGGCGATGCCTGCGACGCAGTCTTCTTCTTCTTCCGCTTTTTCTTCTTTTTTTTCGCGTCGCACTGTTCGTTATCGTCAACGATAGCGTCGTTTATGGCGTCGTCGTCCACATTCTCGATGTCGTCGTCGTTCTCACCGATTAATTTCGGTCTGTTTTCAGTTAATACTGCGGCCATATTTGAAGATTTTTAGAAGTGTAATGCTTGCAAGTCTAATGTTTGCAAAACAAGTGAATAACACGATGTTTTGCAGCGCATATACCATGTGTTTATTGTGTATTAAAGCGATATTAGATTTTTATTGAGTATTAATGCAATTTCTTGGTTTTCTTTATAAATACAAATTTTTTTCGAAATATATATCGAAATATATAGATATAGTTAAGCTCGTTATTTTTTAATCGTAAAGAAAATAATTTTTTGCCCAAAATTATTTTCGTGACAATCATAGAAACCTCTATTGCATTCTCATATCGTAAGGGTTGCGCTAAAACGTCGCGTAATTTATTGTTTGCATTATTAGGCGTTCGATCGTTGATTGGTTGCGCACACAAACAATATAGAGTTAGCGGCAAATGTTATTGTTGTGGGCAGCAGAACACGATCTCACTAAACAGTTAATCTATCTGTGCTTTCTATCGTATATGCTTTATATTCGTGCGTTCACTCTCACCGAACTATTGAATTCAGACCAACAGTGAACGGCACCAAAAATGATTAATTATTATAATATGAACGGTTGTGACACTAAAGAGGATTTTCGACTTCGATTGGAAGCAATTCAATACTTTAAAACATTGATAGACTTTAGGCGCTCGAGCGGTAAGCAGACAAAAATGGTGAACTTTGCTGGTCATGTCGGACGACACATGAGGAAAGATGTTCGCCAGTGGTTCGTCAATCTCTACCCAAACACTGGTGATTACGTGAAGTTCTTCATCGAAAACGAGCACGACTTTGATTACAATCAGGTAACGGGTGAAGTAAAGTTGGCCAACGATAAGAGTAAGTTCAAGAAACCGAGTTATTTGACGCAATTGGAGAGCAAGGCGTGCGAAGAGCGCATCGGTTTGAGTGAATTGTCGTCAGTTATGCATGAGTTTGAGTGCTTTCACAAGTCGTTCACTCTATTGAAAGACAGTGTGTCTCAAAATGAGGACAGCGTTTCGGTCAAACAATTGCTCGAATCGGTTGAACAGATCGAGAGCAATGGTATAGCGTTGAAAGCGATCGATAAACTGCTCGAAAACGAGCAAACAATTCGTGGAAACAATCGTTTGGTTCATTACTTGATGGAGTATTACTCGACAATATTCAAATGCGACCACAGCTGCGCTCATATATCGCTAACGTCTTCCACTGTCGAGCAGTTAATGAAAGCCACCAAACAAATTGATGACACCATTTATGTCATACTCAGACCGCTATTGATTCAGTTTTTGCTGAAGTACGGCGCGAAAGACGTGGATGTGTTGCAAGACTGCATTTCGATGCGTCATAAGTATATTATGGAGTATTTGTTTCGCGACAGCGATGACTACTCTTTGTTTGACTTTGTTCTCTCCAATTCCGATGATTTTACTTACAAACGAGTGGTCAATGATGACAACACTGCTTCACGAATGATAATACCGAACGCAAGACACGAACTCAATAAATTGGATAATTCTAACCACAATAATAGCCATTCGAGTCAATCTTTTATTGCCGATAATAATAATTCGAATGTAAGATAATTTAAAGTGTAATAGAGTTAAAGTTGATTAATATTGAAATGATTTATTGATTTGTAGGCAATTATGGACTTATCTCAACAGTTTATTCAGCCATCGTTTCCGGAGTCGATAGACGACGAGTCTGTTAATAAGTTGAACACCAAGAATGACATTATGAACGCCAGTCAACAGAATGGAGACACAAATCATTGCTGCGTTTGTCAAATGGATGGCGATTCGCAACTCAGCTCAAAACTCATGGATTTCTCCGAATTTAAACAGTTTGTTAAGACGCATGAACTATGTTTCATGAGACGATTGATAATAGATCTGAAAGTTGACGCCGAAAAGAGACACAGAAAATCGAATTGTGTGGCAAAAGTTACGCAAACATATTCGACTGGAAATATTGTGGCGCGTATTTAGAGTGACGATTCAAATAATTATTTGCATTATATACTAATTAACAGTCAATTGTTTTCTCATTTTCTATTATATATTTTCATTTTTATTGTTTACTTTGATAATATTTAAAAAATTTTTTTTATTGAATACACCAAAGCATAAGACAAGTGCATAACGCTATTTAAAGTTTGAGATGATTTATGCGTTGATTTATTAAAAATTATTATATTTTGTTTGAACTATAAGATGTTTTTTAATTGATTGAATTTTTTGGTTAAATTGGTTAACATTACATTTGGTTGTAAATAATAGTTGCACAATGAAACTTTCTGTCAGAAATTTTCTTGAGAAACTTTCTCTTAAAATTTTGATTGTAATGAAAAAGTTAAAACTTTCCTGATTACGAAACTTTCTGTTGAAATTCGAAAAAAAGGGAAATTTGTGCATATATTGTAATTTTCATATTAAGACCTCAACAATTAAATTAGATTTAATACTAAGAGCCGATAGTATAAAAAAACGTCATTTAATTAGTAAATATTTAATGCAATTTATTGTTGTTTCTTAATCGAATGAAACC
>JAQIVF010001166.1:0-15461 GCA_034698365.1 Steganacarus magnus
ATTTCCTCTAAAAACACTTCCTGGTTGTCGAGCTCTATATCACCGACAGGGAAGCGCTGCAGGTCTTCTCTATCGCCATGTTTCTTAACAATGAGGAAAAGGCAAAGACAATAGCAGGCGGAGTGGGGTGTAGTATTGCGCGCGCCTTGCAATTTGTGCATTATTATTGCGCCGAAAATCAAAGTCCTAAGCAAATGATTTGTGAAGTTCATAAGTAATCAATATTCTTTCGAGAACTCACCGGTAGGAAAAGAGACATTCTCTCCTTTGACCAGGAATTAGATTCGTGAAGTTTTCAGAGTTAAACGTACCCGAAGTGCCTTTCAGTTTACGATTTTGTTGTGCAAACCCCACAATCACAACGTTCGGCTTATTTTCGATATCACTAAATATGAGGTTATAAACCTGTCGGTGATAAGTCAATTGGCCACTCGGTGTCTGCAAATTTCTACTCGTTTCAGCAAATATATATCCAGACTTGACTCTTCTTCCTCGTCGGTCTTGTATAAGCTGTTTACCGTCAGTGCACAGCACACATATGCCAATGAAGTCATCACTGCGTTTTGTGACCTCCAAACAGTTCACTCCGCACGAGATATGGAGTGAGTTGAGTGTCGATAAGATTCTCTTTTTTATGTTTGGGTCGGGAGGCTGTTCTCGACCAAAAAAGTTGGACGCGTTCGACAAACTTTCTGTCATATTATTTTCTGTCTTTTATTGCTAAATCTTTGAGCAAAAATGAAGAGTTATGAAAAACAATAAAACAAAAGAGAAAATTAGAATTAATAAACTCGTAATAACTGTAAAAGATAAAGCATTTCATTTATAAATATGAAAAAATTAATGTAATAACACCTAAAGTTTTATATAACTAATATTTGTTGAGTTAAAAACTCTACTCATATATTTATTGAAGTTAACCATTAAAGATATTTTATTTTTTAATTTATAACTCTCTTGAAGCTTATACTCATTTAAAATATTAATGATTAAAAACAATAACTCTATTTATACTTTTCTCTTAACAACTTTTTCATTGATTTAACAAAATCAGTCAAATATTTATGTTAAATGATGACGTATTAAAATATGACGTTATTTAACATAAATAAGTACTCGTGTACTAATCGTTTCAAAGTCTAATATATTTCTCTTAACTAATTTGTTAATTCATAAAACTCGCACAAAATTTACATTAAGTTTCTGACGTTTTATCTTTTTCTAATGAATATTATGCTATAAAAATTCAAATAATAAATATTCTATGTAATGTAATTATAATTTAACCATTAATGCATTAAAGTCGAGAAACTCATTTAAGCCACGAGTGAGAGGAATGCAATTGAGTTAACTTTTTATATGTTTAGCTTATTTTGAGTTATGAAAATTCATGCCATAAATTACTAAATAATGTTTCTATATTAATGAAATTTATGCGTTTAAATTTACAAAAAGATTTTCACTGTTAGTATACTAAAGAAAAAAAATCAAAAGAGCTTCAAACTAGGCATAAGAAAATCAGTATAGAACAGCGTTAAACTTTTTAAACAAATGTTAGAAATGAAAAAACTTTAGACAATATTAAATAAATAGTGGTCTAAAAAAATACTTTCCTGCTGTCAATAAAAATATTGTTAATTGAATGTGTGTTAACATTACCCGAAATGTTTTATTTATCGGTTACGCCAAAATCATATAATGGATCACTTATGTAATTAATTGCTATAGTAGTTTCACTTTTAAAACCGCATTCATTTCTAAATATGTGTGAAAATTTTCAACTCGATTACTTGACTTTGAAGCAATAAACTGATTTTGAGCCAAAATTTCACTGCCTCATTATGTTTGTTTAGTACATAAAACACTAATGATAAGATAAAATAAAAATCAACAAAAACTCAAGTTTGAAATCACTGCGCTAGTAATCAAGTTTTAATATAATACTTATTAGTCAATAGAGCTCTTTATTTCTAATTTTGAGTTTTATTTCAATTGTAGTGAGGTTGAGCTTCATATTCCTGATCTTAAGCTCAAATATCTTGAGCTTGAGCTTATCAAGTTTACCCGAAGGTTAGCTTGAGCTTATTTTCATTGCGTTCAGCTTAAACTTGCGCTTTAAGCTTTAAAAATTATTTTTTAAACCAAAATTTTTTAATTATCAATTTAGGATGTATTTTATTTAAGATAATTATCTTTATATTAACCAAAATTAATTATTTTTTATTTTAATTTAATTTTTAATACATTAACCACATTTATAAATTTCTATGCATGATTAAAAATCGATTTTTAATTATTTTCGCACAAATTTATTTTATGCCAAATCACAATGTATTATATTCCAAATCACTATTCTATATTTATATTAAAATAATTTACATAAGCTTGGTAAGCTCAGTAGTATGAGCTTGAGCTTTAATTCACTTAGCTTTGAGCTGTTCTTATAAGCTCAAAATGTTTTGTCGAGCTTGCTTTGAGCTTAAGATAGCTTCAATAAGCTTGAGATTATCCTCATTACTATTTATTACGCTATACTTTAAATATAAACAAGAATGTTTGTTAATGATAGTTGAAAAAAATCGCAAATATCAGGCAGCTAAAATCAAGTTAGAAATAATTTAGCTTAGCTGAATGGTAAAAGAGCTGAACCTTAAATCAGCTCAGCTCCTTTTAAATGTTTTTGATTGAGCTCAACTCTCAGTTCAGCTACAATTCTAATTATCGTGCTTATATACATTAATGGTCATAATCAACAACGGATTTGGCGCTGGATCTGCGCGAAATTAAATATTAGTTCGTAAAACCTCATTCTCTAAACGGTTTAGGGAAAAGATATTGAATTGTATATTCATTGGTATTATAAGAGAAATAATATTAAAGTAATAGCAAAACAAAGAAATGATATTTGTTCGGGTTTATATTACTGATTTGGTCGAAAACATTCTTGCCGTTCGCTAGCAAAAGTTTAATCGCGTTCGGACTAATAGTGTTTAGTTTCGAGTTATTGATATCACTATGTTTTTGATGACAGCGTCCGGAAACGTGTAGTTTACGATTGCGGTGAGATCGGTGTCGTGAATGGCCAGTATGTTGAGCTCGATCGGTTCCGTCACTGTTGAAATGTGTTTCAACACCTGTTAGATGATCTCGAGACCAGAGCAGTGAACTTCCGCCACAGGTTTGTAAGTGCACGGCAGTATCTTTCCAGGTGTGAATCCCAGTGCCTACACTATAATCGCAGATTAGATTACAAACAGAGCGGTAAAATCAATTCTTGCGGTTGGAATGGATGGAATCTAGGGATGGAAAAAATTTCCAAAATAATTATTTTATTAGAAAATTTTAAAACTGAACTTTACTGATTAGAATTAGTTAGTTATATCTGCAAGAATTATTATATCTAATATGCATATGTTCTATAGATATTAAAGTTAAATCTAATATGTTCTATAAGAACAAGTGGTGTACGTTGTACGCAAAAAAATGAGACTCGTATTTATTAAACTTAAGTGGTCATAACTTTTGAACCACAAGAGATATCTCGATAAATTTTTCACTAAAATGAACTTTATTTATGTATGCAATTATCGAGTATACTTTTTGGTCTTGTTTTTGTTTGTGCGACGCGCAAAATAAAATTAGTATAAAGTAATGGAACCGAAACCTCGGGAAATCGTCAAATTTCATTATGACCGTGGAGTCACCGATGGAAAACAACTAATGAAATTAAGTGGGATGTCTAAGGCACAAGTGTATCGCCTTTTAAAAATTTTAAACGAGGGTTCTTCGTTTAAAAGAAAGCCTGGTTCTGGTCGACCGCCTTTATTAAAAAAAAGTGATAACATCAGAATCGCGCGCACTTTGGTTTCTCACCCTCAATTTGCCGCAAATACTATTGCAATTAGTATAAAAGCAAAGGGTAGACCTAAAGTAAGTCACGACACCGTGAATCGCTACTTAAAATCGCGTGACTGGCTTTGCAAAGTGCCGAAAACAATTCCGTTTTTAACGGCCAATCACAAGGCAAATCGGGTTAATTGGGCGCTTCAAAACCAAAATAATAGTTTTTTGCGGACTGTATTCACAGATGAACGTTATTTTCAAATGTTCCGCAACACTATTAAAATTTGGACTAAACGAAATCCGACAAAAATGGTGCCAAAACATGGACCATGTGTTATGGTATGGGGAGGTATTAGTCTGCGCGGCACAACTACACTTTACATGGGCAATGGTGCGATAAATTCTCAAAAGTATTGCGAAATACTTAACGAAAATTTATTGCCAACAATGAGTGTCCTTCATCCAGAAGGATGGACACTTCAACAAGACAATGCCTCGTGTCACACTTCGTGCGCTACTAAAAAATGGTTTGACGACTTGGCGTCACCGTAATGCCTTGGCCCGCATGTTCACCTGACCTAAACCCCATAGAAAACATTTGGGGATATATGAAAAACAAACTTGAGAGGTCAGAAAACATTACAACATCGAATTGGAAGGCCGAAATACAACAAATATGGGACGACCTGTCCTCTGACTATATCAGGAATTTAGTGAAAACTATGCCGCAACGTATAAAACTGGTCATAGAATCGAATGGAAACAAAATAAAATATTGAACTTTTTAACATTTAATTGTCAAGAACTAATAACTATTTTAAAATTATAAAACAAATTTTAACTTTTAAAATTAAATTTTAATTTATAAAAATTTGAGTCTCATTTTTTTGCGTATAGCGTACACGTAATATTTTAGATTATATACCCAATGCTAATCTGTTGTAGTTTACTATTACTATTACTACTACTAATACTACTCCAGTATTAATGACTTACTAATTGCATTATTAGCTGAGGTATTTCGGATTTAATACAGTCATATGTGTATATAATGAGTGAAGCAATTTATTCCTGAAACATCCGTTTATTGCACATATTTTCGATCTCCCATAGAGTTTTAAACTGAGCTGCACTGAAGTTAATAAAAAATCAATACTCGAGAAAATAATAAGTGACGTGATTTATCTCAAATTTTTGTTTACATAATAATTAGCAACTATTATTTTAATGGTCAAAACTGCATTTTTTTGAAGACAAAATGATTGCAAATACTTTATAAAAAAAACACTATAAAATCAGTATTAAACGAACATTAATTATATTAATACATTTTTAGAATAACAATATTTAGTTCTACACACAATAATATTCAAATTCAAACTTTAATCTATTAAACAAATGAATAAAAATATTAATTTAGATACAGCGGTACATTTTTTGATACTTCTATTTAATTTAAGCTTCCAGTAAACTTAATTATTAGTTTATGCTTAAAGATCTATTTAAATTTATTAATTGCTAAAAAAATTTTTTATAATTACGTAAAATAGTTTTTATTTTTGTTTATTTATCTAAAAATAACAAATAAGTAATAAATTAATTTTGCGAAGTTATTATAAAAGAAAACAGAGAGCGCGCCGCTAAAGAAAGCTTTAAAATTACATAAATGAGTTTTCGTTGCAACAGTAAATCACAAAATTCTCATTTATACCTTTGCTGTCTCTAAGACAGTCTCTCTAGAATACTAATTCATTTTTAGAATTTCTTACTGCCTTTATTAGTGTTAATGAACCGAATTTTTTTTGTTATGACAGAAATTAATGCATGTATATGATGTATAATGCGGTAATAGTGTTAAGCTGTATGAAATCTACATAAACAGTTATTCGCTATATAAGTCTTTTATCGTTGCTTGTTTTAATTAACAAAACTGTAAATTTATAAAAGAATAATAATAAAAAGTTTAATTACTCCTAAAATTAAACTAAATCATCGAAATTGAAGTTTTATTCGTCATTTTTATTATTTTAAACAAATTTATATTAAAAACAAAAGCATATATAAGCACGTCGATCGATGATTATAAGCCAAATTAAAAAAAATACGTGAAAGATAAGTGGAAGACAGCTGTTAATTTTTAGCTCACTTTATATATAAAGAAGAGCTTATGGATTTGACAATGTCCGTCTGTCTGTCCTTCTGTCCGTTTGTCCGGATGTTCGGAGCCCTCTTAAGTCCAAGAAGTCTGCCACTTACAAGCTATAACTTAAAACTTTGTAACAAATGAGACAACTTAATTGTCTTATTAGTTATCACCTTACAATGAGTAATAATATGCTAAAGTAACAACACCTATGAATAATAATTAAAACGCTTTTAAAATGCTTTAAAAATTATATGAAAAATTAAAACGCTTTAAACATAATCCTAACAATACTTATGAAAGTGAGCTCTCTATGAATGTGTCGCGAATTGTTTTTAATATAAAAATAAATGATTAATAAAAATAAAATTTAGTTGGTTTTTGAGCATTTGAATCTTACGCTTTTTGTACATAAAAATATTTTATCCGTATTGCAGCAGCGTCTGTCTTTGTAACAACTCCCATTTACAAATATCCACATATGATGCATTAGAGGATATTTCACTCGCGTGCCAGCAATAGACTGAAAAGAAAGATAGTTCTTCGACGTGTTTGTCCCGAAATAGCGTTAGTGGTTGATTTCCCTCACCGGGTGCAAATGCAATGGCATTGCTATTATTGTGACACAGTGTAGAAGTTTCGATTGCATTATCGGGCTGATACACTTCATTCCACTCATCTTCAGTATTGTTGGCGCGTGTGTCTGTTTCAGTAATTTTGTCTTTATAAGTATAACAAAATCCTCTACATCATTACTATGTTATGATATCCAATCATTGGATATTTGTATATTTTCTTGGTGGAATGGTGGAGTAGTTACAAAATAATTGGCCGCATTTACTATAACTGACGGTCGAACCGCTTCAAATTTGTAATGTGATTTATCACATCTTCCGCTTTAGTTTGATTTATCCAGTGAGTGTTTCATTAAATGCTCGCAGTAGAATATTATCAGACGTGACGTGATTAGAATATCAACTAATACCGGTACGTTGACTATATTTCCCTGCAAACCATACTGTTTGTCAACGCCTAATGGCCTGATTTGCATTAAAGGTATTCGTGGCGAAACCAAGCATTGCGGTGGCACTGGTTTTCTTTGTGGATGTTGGGAACGATAACCCGTTGAAGCTGTTACATATTACTTTTGGCCCGTTTTTCATGTTTGATTCGTATTTGAGATTTTTAAAATCAATCCTTTATCTTATTGAAAATTTATGAGCTGTTCTTTCATGGACTGCATGCTTCCTATCTGAATCGGTTCTTGCTTTTCTATGCGCTTCAGTGTTTTATTTCTGCATTTTGTTTATTGATCTCTATTCTGAATTCATTTTTGTGTAAATAAAGTTTGTTTTTTGTGTTAATAAATTTGTTAATAAGCTTAAATAAAAATTTAAGTTTACTCTTTGATGTCTAAATAGCGAAAACGAAGACGTTTTACACTTTTTGAACTACTATTAAAACAATAGACACATGAGTCTACTATTTGTTTATAAACAAACTTTTATAAGTATAGTAAACATTCTTTAATTATTATTAAAAAAGTAACTATACAAAAAAATTAAGTAACATTAATTTTACAAAAAGACACCTATTTGTTATGTTTAACAAAAATTTATACAATTGCCCTGCCATTAACAAAAATTTATACTGAAACTCAAAACGGGATCTATACTATATTATTGCTCAAAGTGGCCTTGCCACTAACAAAAATTTTTACTGCCACTTAAAACGGGATCTATATAACATTACCGCCCAAAGTGGCCCTGCCACTAAAAAAGGGATCTGTTCTATATTACCACCAAAAATCGTGACACACACGAGCTGACAATCAAAAATCCATATATATAACAATTTTATATTGAAAAAATAATAAAAAATATCTAAAAATAAAATTTAAAGTAAATAATGAATACTTTAATAAACTCAATTTTATTATTTGCTATTTGTTTGCAACTCTATCAATGTAAGTTTAATTTATTTATTTTCTATTATTTTCCAACTATATTGTTTTAATCCTGGAAAACACACGGTAGAATTTGATAATAGAATTAATTATTTTAGCCAAATTTCTTGGTAGAGAGCTAGCTTATATAATTTTCTAAGTTCCAAATCTTCATAAGTCCAATTGGTCTGCACTTACATATATCACTTATATTAAAATAATGATCTCTATCTCTCTTTACGGAAATAAATTCGATAATAGTGCTTGTGTTTTAAAGTTTGGAAAATAGGTTATAAACAAGATCGATACGGTCATATTATCTGACTTTGTATTCATATTTTTAGATATATGGATTTATGTTAATGATTTTTTTGGAAGTTGCAAAAGTAAGTTTGATATATAATTTATTTCAAGTTAAAAAATCCATAAAACGTTTATTAGTGGCATAAATCCGTTTTTGTCCTGGTTTAGACTAAATTACCGCCTAAAGTGGCATTATTTCATTTTTTACAGGGTTTATTCTAAACTACCGCCAAAAGTGGCATAATTCCGTTTTTACAGGGTTTATATTAAATTAAAGCCAATAGTGGCAGTATTCCGCTTTCCAAAAATATTTTTAATATATTGGCAATTACCTACCTTGTTGTTAAATCACCAACCTCGTTTTAAAATTTAGATACTCTTTTAAAACTCAACAATTCTGTTCCGAAAGTGGCATTATTCAGATTTTTCATACAAATTATGGCAATCTTCCGCATTTTATACAAAAGACATTTTTCCGTATATCGATTTCGTATAATCGGTTTATTGATTTTGTTTTATACTTTTATTTTTGAAGTATTTAAATAACTTAGATTATATACTTATTTGATTTAATAATTTTAATCATAAACAAATATAAATAGTAACACTTACAAAACTACTGCAATTATGTATAGAAATTCATACAGTAATTTCTTTGAAAACACAATACATATTTCAAGAGACTTAAATAAGTACAACCTCTGTACATTTACAAATTAATAGGTTATTTAATGCAGTGTCAAAGGGTAAATTATCCTTCTGTCGCATTATTTCCGTCAATTCTAATCCTTTAAATTCCTCCCATGTGTTCGCATACAATGAATCTTAACCACTGTCATTATTTTAGAAAACAAACTTATCTTGCACAAGGCGAATCTGACGAAAATTACCGAATCATAGTACAGAAATACCGCCAAACTTTTTCGGTAAGCGAAATATTTTCCGAAATCTAAGATAAACTTGTTTAAACATTGTAAAGCCTACCATCGATTATCAGAACTTTCAAATCTTGTAATATACATTTAAATCTATTTGTTATGTCTGAACTAAGGCTTTTAATAGCAGATTTGCATTTCTTTTAAGGGAAGTGAGAAGGCAGAATGCAAGGTCAAATACCACGAATGTTAAATGCCGCTTTAGCATGGCAGTAGAAAGACACAAAAGAAGTTTAATAGTTTCAACACGAGCACCTGGTTGTAAACGTGCAATAGTGTTTTGTTAACAGCGCGGATAATTGTAGATTTTCCTGTACCAGCACTGCCAAATACAACATTGATTATTTGTTTTGTTGATGTTTTACTCTTATTGAGTAAATCCATACATTACATGCGTTTTGAGTTTAGAGATCTCATTATTTTATAATAACACTTCATCAATACACTTCCGTGTTAGAAATCTCTAAACCGTTGTTTTTGGTAGAGTATTACTTATATCATCGCTCAATCTATAAGTTGCAATGTTTTCAACACTGTTTTAGGTAAATTTTGGGAGATTCCCGGTCAAACTATGAGGGTTGGTCACGCTGTTCGTCTACTTTTTAATCGTTTAATCTTATTATGTAAAAATTATCAGTTATCTAGTAAATATATTGTGGATAAAAAGTAATAAACAGATTATGTCAATATAATTTGAATTGTTAACATTGAATGCATGTTTTATAGGCTTATTTCATTAGCTATTACTGTTATTTTTTGAATTTTATAATAGCTCCCCAAGCTATCGTACGTCATTACATGTTATAAATAAATGTGCCAGCATTACTGTCTTCTGTATTAATTAATTTAAAAATTAATTCATAAATAACTTAACTAATTTTTTTAAATAAAGATTCTATAATTTTACTGAAGCTTTACAGCGGAAAAAGTAAATGGTCTTGTATTATTCAATCTATTATTAAAACTAAATAAAGTAAACAAATAAAGTACAATTATTTTCTTTAAGTAATCATGACATTTCTAATTATCTATAAGTTAATATATTTATTGCCGCATTAATGCATCAGTTAATTAATAACTTTTTAATATATATCAAATTCAACTAATAGTCTAAATAAAAATTTAATTCTTATTTCTGGCCTAGAATTTCAATTAAAATAAAATTGAGTAAGAAAAATTTTGAACAGTATTAAAAAATTTTGTGTTTTTATTTTTTGTTCACTTTAGGTATTAATTTTATTTTCTTGAAATGGTAAAATGAATGACTACTAAGCAATTAATTTTACCATTTGAAGTTTCGCTGTATTGCGAGGACGAACTTCGGCGTCCGATGCGAAAAATCTTGTATCATAGTTTTCACCATCAAATCCTCCTGTCAAACCCATTTACTCCATTCGCCGAGTGTAATGTTTGCCGCTTGAGTGCTACTGTCGTTCGAGTGACCTGAAAGGATTTGTGTTTGAAACTTTGTTATTCGAGGTGAACTCGCTTCTTGAGTGCTACCGAACGAATTCGATTTACCACCAACTGCGCGGAAAAATAAACGAGAGTATGATAAAGTTTTCGTATTCATTGCTTTTCTTAATTAAAAATTATTTGAAATTTTAATAACTTAAGGTTTATATAAAGGTGTGACTATTAAGTATTTGATCGCATTTAAAAAACTTCTGGCCGCACTGTTTCATATAAAAAGACTGGTAGCACATTTTTCGTTTTAAATTCAATTGAATTATGTGTGCATTATCAAAAGTTCTCGACAAATTACTACATAAAGTATCGACTGAAACTGGTACATTCACAACGTGACCTTTTATACCTTAATGCCTCTATCGTTTAGTTAACTCTTTTATCTGCATAAATGGTCTTCGGTATCGTTTTTGAAATCCTAAACCATTTGCTTTCGAGAGCTTGTGTAAGTTAAGCCGTTTACTATCCTTAAGTTAAGCAGTTTATATAAAATATTTGTTTATCATAAGGTGAATCGCATATTTGAGGTAAGAAATCATTGTTAATTCAATTGTTAATTACATTGAATATTTAATTTTCTTTTCGTATTATCACATAAATCTTCGAAATTAATCTCATCTTTAATACCAAGTTTTCGAGCAATTCTATCTTATCGTTTTTTTGTAGTCGTTTAAGGTTTGTTCTCGCAAGACGAAAAGCAACAGTATCCCTTTCTCGTTCATTATGTCGTTGTTCCTAATTTTCCATTGCAAGCCGATGTGCGTCTAAGTTACTCTGAAGTTCAAAATTGCGTTGAGCTTTAACTTCTCACGTGAGACGATGAGAATTAAGATCACTTTCTCTTCTACGTGTCGTCGTTTTTATTCAAGACGAACTTGACTATGCGCTTTATTGTGCTTTTTCTGGATTAACTTTCATTGTTGTTCATTACGATAACTTATAGAAAATTATTAATATTTTGTTGAAATCGGTAACAATTTTTTTAATTTCTATAACAATTGAGTTTAAAAATTTATTATTTTAACCAAAGCAAAATTCTTATTATAAACTTCTACGTTTTAAAATATCTTGATTATATTATTTTTACTAAAATTAAACAACAAATTACGTTATCATGAACCCATTAAGAGTTTAAACAACTTATAAAGTGGACATTCTTGACCCACTGTTTAAATCTGAATAGAAGATCTAAAATATGTGCGATAAAAGTTTTTTTGGAACTCGATTGGTTCACTAAATGTACTGAATTCGAAATACCTTATCTTATCATGCTATTAGTTATAGATAAGAATTTAGGCTTAGTCTAAGATTTGGCAAGTTTCTAGGCTGATAGACTTTTAGATATCATAGTCTTTAGGTTTAGTCTGATAAAAAACGGTTGGCTTTGTCTTAGGCTCAAATTATGAGTCAAAACCTTAGGCCGCCTATTTAGGCTCTGTAAAAATTTAAACGCCGATTAAACTTGAAATTAATAATAAATTTTAATGTTAAAAATTCTTCAAACAATTTAAATTCGAATACAGATAATTTTTATAGTACAATATTTGCATGAAATTACTTAAACATGAAAAATTGAAATTTTAATAAATAAAATTTTTATACCATAGTTATTTTTTCACAACTTACGATATAATATACAGCCTAGAAGTTAGGCGGCCTATTATATAGACAAGTCTGTTGAAGACTATGCCTAAATTATTTCAAGTCAGGCTTATGATTAAACATACAGCTTATTAAAAATGTAGTCTTAAGCTCAGCCTAAAGCCTAAGCCTAAGGTTAGGTGGACTTTAATGCTCATCTCTACTCTTAGTAAGGCATTAATACTCTATTAGTTTTAGTAATAGTATATTTACAGTAGAAAATATTAGGTATAATTTCTAAAATATTATGTGTAACAATTTTTTTTCACTAACAGTACATATTGCAGGCATAAATCACTACTACAAAACAGAATATGTTTTATTAAAATTTATTCAAAAATTAGTTAATTGTTTAAAATTTTGTTAGCCATAGAATAATCTACGAATAATGTCTACGCATTTCTTTTCCAAATACGAATCGCTGTATTACGTGGACGAACTTCACCACCAGATGACGCAAATCTAATATCAACATCGCTAACACTATCTCCTCCAGTAAAAACCCAATTACTCCAACCACTATCATTAATAGTCGACTCCCAGGAGTAATTATTACTGTGATAACTTTCATACTGAGTTTGTACTCTTGTAATTCGCGGCGCATTTGCTTCTTGAGTGCTACCAAACGAACTCGAATTACCACCAAATGCGCGGAAAAATAATCCAGCATATGATGACGTGATTTCCTGCCAAGTCATCGATGGCCAGATTTCATGCGGTGTCTGTTGTTGTGGATATTGGACATAAATATATCCAATCGGTACAACATTGTTTTTTTCAAGAATAAATAATTTTTCTTTAAAGGTATTAACAGTTTCAATAAGAATAATTTCATTTTGTTTCAGAATTGATTCATTTTTTTCAAGTTTTTCTATATTTTGAGAAAATTGTTTTAAAGTTTCTTGAAGAGTATTCTCTATATTTTCAATTTTTTCGTACATTATTACTTCATTTTGCTTGTAGTTTTCTACTGTTGAGTCATTTTTTTCAAGTTGTGCTATATTTTGAGAAAATATTTTTAAAGTTTCTTGAAGAGTAGACTCTAGTTTTTCAATTTTTTCGTTCATTATTACTTCATTTTCCTTAAGTTTTTCAAAATTTTCGTTCATTAATACTTCCTTTTGTATAAGACTAGAAATTGTCAACTGATGATTTAATTCTAATTTTTCAAGATAAGACACTTTATCTAGAATATTTATTACTATGTCTTGACAATATCTTTCCGACCAAACTGGTAGTTTTTCGCACAAAACTAAATTCTTTCTCAGGCAATACTCGTCAACCCATTTACCCATTGAATCGGGATCTGAATGCATTTGCACACAGTTATCAGTTAGATTTTTGGGATGTCCTTCAAACCAATCAGTGTACGTTAGGTTCAGTCCGTTCAACCACTTATACTGATTTTCACTAAACTTAGCTCCGATCCACACATTGTCAACAACTTCTTTAGTAATAAAGATCAATGTTGTGAGGAAGCGTTGCTCTTCTTCTGATGTTATGGTTACTAAACTCGAATCATTACTCTGTTGACTGCAAAATTTTATCGCGTCCTCGTATGTTTGAAGTCCATTGTTTTCGAAGAGTTTAAAACATTTTTTATTAAACGATTCCCAATCACCGCATTGTGACTCGGCTTTTATTAAATATGCTATTTATGGAATTATAGACTTGTTTAATATTTTTATCTAACAAATTAAAAAAATAAAACAGAATACTTACAGAAATATAATTGAAGAGAGAAAAATATTATTAGTCTTAACTCAAACATTTTTATTGCTTTAACGCACGCAATAATAAATCTTATACAATAATTTTGTTTTCTTTCAGCTTTTTATAGCAAAACCCTGTGAACTTACATCTGTTTTAAATCCTATTTTTACAAAATACTTTCCTTATCACTTCGATTTATTTCAGTTTAATTCACTTTGACGCTAATGAAAGAATTGTTTTATATACAAAAATTAATATTTTATAAGTAAATACATTTAATGATAAAAATCAATATATTAAATTATATTTATTTATTAAATTTAATTTTTATTAAATGTTAAATCATTAATATTCATAAGGTTTTTATGCTTTTACTAATTTTTGAAAAATCGTGAACAACATTTCATAGTAATTTTTATTTACTTTTCCTATTTTTGGTGCTTTTTGCAGATAAATAAAAAATTTTGAATTATATGTAATTTTTATAAACTAAAATATTTAATTCTGTTTTTTAAAAAAATTAATTTTATGTTCTGTTTATTATAGCACACATACTTATTCATGTACTTTTCAATCGTTTGCAACCGTGTTATGCTTAATAAATTATCAGTTTTGTTTTCATTTGATAACTACAATTCTCTTACGCACACATTTCGATTAAGTTTATTGAGGATAAAAAGTCATAAGCTGATGACGACACTATGTAATAACAAAGAATGCATATTTTTTAGGCTTATTTCTATTAATCCTATCGTATTTATTGTATTTTATAATAGCTTTGCCATCTCTTGACTTTCGTACGTCTTTAAATTTAAGGAATATTTCTGCCCTTATTACTGTCTACTATGTTAATCATTTTAATGATTAATAAGTATTTGATTCATGAATAACTTTACTAATGTTATGAGCCAAACACGAGTTCACGCTAATAAACCCTTGGATTAATGATTTTGACTTATATTTCAATATATTTTATTAGTCATCAAATTTTTGTCATTTTATAAATTTATATTTTAAACTTTACTATTATATGTCTATTTAAGAAAACTTATATATTTTAAATTGTATTATAGTTTTAGTCCCGCGACAAAGCGTTTTTCTATATTTAAAGTCATTCGCTTTATGTTATTAATGTGTTTTTTGAAGCTTTACGTTAATAAAGGAAACGTAATATATTTAATCCTGCATCATATTTAATAAAGCATCAGTAGACTAATAAAGTTTTTAAACATCAAATTCAACTAAATAGTTAAATAAAAATTTAAGTCTTATATCTAGGTATTGAATTTAATGGAAACTAAAATAGAATGAGAAAGAAAA
Organism: Steganacarus magnus; assembly: GCA_034698365.1. NCBI lineage: Eukaryota > Metazoa > Arthropoda > Arachnida > Sarcoptiformes > Steganacaridae > Steganacarus > Steganacarus magnus. Next base: position 15,311 of record JAQIVF010001166.1, read on the forward strand.
ATTTTAAATATGTTTTTGACAAATGAAAATATTTTTGGGCTTTACTAGGTCTCATTTTTATTATCTTGAATTGGGTTAAAAGAGTGACTTCTAAGCAACTCTTTTCCAAACACGTATCGCTGTATTGCGAGGACGAACTTCGGCGTCGGAT
>JAQIVF010001167.1:0-15459 GCA_034698365.1 Steganacarus magnus
ATTTCTAACTGTATATGCAAATTGAGTACCTATAGTTGAGTTTTTATTAGACCAAATTTCTATTTTTTTCCAAAAAAACCTCCTATATTAAATGTTCCAGAATGTTCTAGAAGGTTGTCAAAAAATCCTCCTATATTAAATATTCCAGAATGTTCTAGAATGTTTCCAAAAAAGCCTCCTGTCTACGGCATCCAGACAGACAGACAGACAGACATGTCAAATCCAATAGCTCATTGATTGAAAATACAAAGTGAGCTAAAAATGGTTAAATTTTTTTTCTATTTTGTGATATTTTATGTGACCAAAAAAAATAAAATTAATTTAATTTCAATTAATAATTTAAGATTTATTTCATTTACATTAAATAACAAATAAATTATAAAAGAAACCTGTTTACAATCCAGGATGTCGAATACTAATCAATCTTATTTAGGTTTATATGGGAGTTTATATCAAATCCATATTTTAATAGGTAAAAAATTGGAATAAAATGTTTTAATTAAAATTAGATTAAGTTACAGTCTAATGATTATAATAAATTAAGTTAAATTAATAATTTAGACTAATTATATCATTCTTAATAAAATGTTACATTTATTTTTCTGCAACTTGATTATTTTGAAAAAATTACTGCAAAATTAAAATATAAATAAAAATAGTAGTTTTTATTCCTATAGTTGTTTCAATTACATTCAAATAGAATACCTGAAATTAAATGTTCTCATTAAGAGATATTTGATTTTAATTCAAACCAGAAGTACAAAAGAAACAGTTTAAAGAACTTTTTTTTCAATTATACATATATTTATATGACAAAAGATTAATTTTATGACAAGGATGTAAAATATCAAACATTTGAGAAATAATTTCTAGAATATTTATTAAAGTATGCTCAAAGTCAACGAAAAATATTTAAAGAAAAAGATATAAATATATGATTCTTTCTAAATTTAGGCGCTGTGATTGAAAATTTTGGTAAATGATAAGGTTTCGGACAAAACAGAAAATAAAAAAGTTTCAGCTTGAGTACCTGGCATTTTTGTAAATCTATTAAATACTTTATTGAATTAAAATAACCAATTTTTAGAGATACGCATGGATGAGCATATTTGATATTTATCTAAGTGATGACATTATATTTTTGTTTTTCTAATTTGACTTTTATGTTTATCTTATTTGTATTTTTATTAGTTATTTTTTCATGTGTTTTAAGTTAAGATAATATAATAATAATTTATCAAAGATTTTTTTAAACAGTATTTATTATGAGAAACCACTTTTATACTTTTGTATTATAATTCTAGTTATGAAAAATGGGAAGTTGCTGAAAAGCGGTTTATAATACTTTTGCATAGTTTTAATTACTGAAATTATTGAATCATTGTATTTAAATTCATTAATAGATTATAAAATAATTACATATGTCAAAATACAATTTAAATTAAAAAAATTTTAAAAATCAAAATCAAAAATTTAATTTAAATAGAAATTTTAAAAAATCAAATTCAAAATACAAATAAAGGCTAAAAAATTGAAAGCGACACAACATTAGTTAATAATTGTTATTCATCTTATAATATTTTTACTTTATTTCGATTTTCTTTATATTTATTCCTGATTTTTTTGGGATTAGTTTTATATTTTTAAATTTATTAAAATATATAAATTCTTATTTAATATTTGACTTTAAATTATAAATTTAAAAAATTTATTTAATTTCACTCAAAAGTAAACATTAATTTTTAGAAATACTTCTTTTAGAAATTTTCTTATGAATGCAATATAATACATTTATATGAGACATTCAATACATGAGACTTAAATAGTATTGTTTAAATTATTTTTAAGAGAAATTATAATCGAAATAAAATTTGAAATAAACATTTTAATTAATTGTAATTTCATTTAATTTAAATTGAATTTTTTAATAATAATTTCATCGCAATTTAATTTAAATAGAAAAAGTGCAATTGAAACAACATAGGGTTTTTTAGATTATTTTTCATCGTAATAGAAATCGAATTATTAATTGAATTAGAATTTTAATTAATTGATATTTAATTTAATTTAAATAAAAAATTATTATTATTTAATCGTAATTTAATTTAAATTGAAAAAGTGTAATTGAAACAACATTAGATTTGACTTGACTTCAATATTGACTTCAATACATGATATATTTAATTTAAATCTAATAAATTAAAGACTGAATATTATAAATATTCGTTATATGTTATTAACGAAAATTTTGAAAGAGTACATATTCCAAATTTTTTTACTATTGTTTATGAAAACAAAAATTATCTTTGATTTTAAAAAAACTAATCTTATAAATTTAAACATCTTATTTTATACATTACTTTACTCCTATATAATATTTAAATAATATATTTTAATTTAAAGAATTATATTTTTAACAAAAATAAAGTAAATTCTTATAAAATCAAAATTTAAAGAAAGAATTTTTTTGAATGTATTATAAATTAATGTTTAATGAAAATAAACAGTTTTTGTTAATATAAAAATCAATTCTTAACGTTTTAATAAACTTTATTATATGTTTATGAAATTTCGTTTATTATAAAGACTTAACAAAATTAAGACTTAAATAATCATTGTTTGTAGACAATGTTCCAGATTTGTTCAACAAACAGATTTTTCTTTAATCTATCTATTAGCTTAGGAGATGTTGTGTTCTATTATGATGAGGTAGGGTTTTTTAACACCAAAAGAAGGTTTGCTACTTTCTCATTGTAGAATTAAAACCATCTTTCAAAAGATTCCATACAACGGCCACAAATATATTAATGTTCATGTTTTTGCTAATGCAAATGGTAAAATCTTCAAAGGCCACAAAAAAAATGTTAAATTTGAAACCTGGGATGACGCAAAATATTTTTTTCGAGAACGATGAAAAAGAAAGTGTTTATTTATTGGTTGGAACACATCGTTTTCCCAGAGGTGACAGCGTTACGTCCCTAAGGATATAATGATCCGTTATTTATCCTATTTGACCGTTATACAAATTTGGACGTTATTGAAGTGTTGTATCGCTTGATATTATGCTAATTAAACTACCATCTCATAGTACACATATACTGTAACGTTAGTTTACTAAATGTAAAATTTTTAAAATAAGATTAGATTTTGTTAGAAAAATTTTTAATTATAAAGTATAAATTTAGTTAACTTTTTTAAATACATTTTAAAAGTTTATTTAACACTTTAATATTTAGTAAAAAATTATAAAATCATAATAATTTCTTTTAACTTTTTCAAACCAGATTTATTTGATTTAAAAATTTTTAGACGTTTATTTTTTATATAAAACTTTGTCAAAGTTTACATCAAATAATTTTAGGTTAGAAGATGTCTATTTAATCTATGGTGAATTAAATAATGTAGTACAATTATTTCTAAACAAAAAAAACAGATCAAATGAGTCGTTTAGAAATTATCAAGAAATAACTAACATCGGGTATAAGTATATACTTTAACATAGGAGTTCAATGGCCAAATTCGTTAAATGAGGCCCTAGTGGCTTGAGATTTTTTTTGCTGATAGAATTTTTTTTTGATTTTTTATGAACCCACCATTTTTTTGACCCACAACTTTTATTAAATTTTTTTACCCCCTCCCCATTAATTTTTTTATAAGAAATAAAGTTCAGTTTTTGTTAAAAAAAATTTAATGCTAATAAACTATTGAAAAAAAATTATTATTAATCTCAATGTAAAAATATTAGAGTTATGATTTAATGTTTGTAGCCATAGCCAGGAACTGTGGTGTAGTGGTTGGATGTGGAGGACTTACATACTAAGGTGTGTGGGTTCGAAACTCCTATCTACTAAGATTTCTTAGGTTTGACGTATGAGACTACGACTGCCGTCATTGCAAGACGTAAAAATGACAGAGAACCAGTATGTCCTAAAACTACACGGTCAGGGATCAGACGATAAAAGCCACACTTTAGAACGTATAGAGTATTGTTTCTCTGTATAAAAAACGTCATTGCAAGACGTAAAAATGACAAAGTGAAGGCATCCACATCTCATACGTATTAAAGAAAGTTTAACACTCTATTTTTCTGTATTAAATAAAGTTGAAAACAAGATTGACAAAACAATTTATAATGTTTATTGATTTTATAAAATTTACTATTGTGTCAAACCTGCATGTCTGGTCAGAATAAAACTGATTAACAATAATAAAGTAAAACAAGTTTAATAAACTATTTATTAAAATAAATAGTCAGTACACTTGATACAAACATAATCAGAATTAATAAAGTAAAAAGAATATTGATTAGTAATATATAATAAAAGAATATCGTTCAACTAAAATAGGGGTTAGTAAATAAACGTTGACGTGTTTCAACTTAAACGTCAGCATCTTCAAATTCAATCGGTTCACCAAATTCACAATTCATTATGAAATCGAATTTATAAGCTTTCTTTAATTCAGTAATTCTTTTCTTGTGCTTTCTGTCCATTTGATTAATTTCAGCGGTAAATCGATCGTAAGCATAATCGTACATATGATATCTAATAATACTCATATCTTTTGCATTCTGCATTCTTCTTTGTACATGTGCTGCCAGTAACTCCAATGAATGATTGCGTTTTTTCAACCTTCTATGTAAAGATTCCACTTCACTAAACTTCGAATTTAGAACAACGTTCCTGTCGTAGCAAAGTGGGCATATACTATCAGCTTGATCCACTCTATCATGTATTATTTCACCCACCTCTCTATCAAAACGTGCTCTTTCATCAAATGAAAGTCGTGGCTGTATCTTATATGGACTTTCAAAATACATCAATCGTTGAATTGGGTCATTAATGTTAATACCGGCGCGTTCATGTGTTGAGATTTCACTTGTACGCACTTTATAATGAAAGGAGTAATTTTCAGTGTAGTCATTATATTGCGGAGAAATGCCCGGTCGTTTTCCACTGTATTCACGACACTGAACACGTGTCGCATGTCACTGTATATGTGGTCAAAATTTAAAAAAAATTAATACGAGCGGTTTTTTTTGGCAAGCATTTAAGTGATGACCCGTAAGCCGCACATTCTTGAAATGATTACTGAACACGTGTCGCATATAACTGTATATGTGGTCAAAATTTAAAGAAAATTCATTCTAGCGGGTTTTTTTGGCAAGCAATTAAGAGATGATCCGTTTGTTGTCCATTCTTGAAATTTGTAGTGAACACGCGCCATATATCGCTGTAGATGTGGACAAATTTTAAAGAAAATTCATACGAACGGTTTTTTTTGGCAAGCAATTAAGAGATGACCCGTTTGTTGTCCATTCTTGAAATTTGTAATGAACACGCGCCATATATCGCTGTAGATGTGGACAAGTTTTAAAGAAAATTCATACGAGCGGTTTTTTTTGGCAAGCAATTAAGAGATGATCCGTTTGTTGTCCATTCTTGAAATTTGTAGTGAACACGCGCCATATATCGCTGTAGATGTGGACAAATTTTAAAGAAAATTCATACGAACGGTTTTTTTTGGCAAGCAATTAAGAGATGACCCGTTTGTTGTCCATTCTTGAAATTTGTAATGAACACGCGCCATATATCGCTGTAGATGTGGACAAGTTTTAAAGAAAATTCATACGAACGGTTTTTTTTGGCAAGCAATTAAGAGATGACCCGTTTGTTGTCCATTCTTGAAACTTGTAGTAAACACGCGCCATATATCGCGGTAGATATGGACAAATTTTAAAGAAAATTCATACAAGTTGTTTTTTTTGGCAAGCAATTAAGAGATGATCCGTTTGTTGTCCATTCTTGAAATTTGTAATGAACACGCGCCATATATCGCTGTAGATGTGGACAAGTTTTAAAGAAAATTCATACGAGCGGTTTTTTTTGGCAAACATTTAATAGATGACCCGTTTGTTGTCCATTCTTGAAATTTGTAATGAACACGCGCCATATATCGCTGTAGATGTGGACAAGTTTTAAAGAAAATTCATACGAGCGGTTTTTTTTGGCAAGCAATTAAGAGATGATCCGTTTGTTGTCCATTCTTGAAATTTGTAGTGAACACGCGCCATATATCGCTGTAGATGTGGACAAATTTTAAAGAAAATTCATACGAACGGTTTTTTTTGGCAAGCAATTAAGAGATGACCCGTTTGTTGTCCATTCTTGAAACTTGTAGTAAACACGCGCCATATATCGCGGTAGATATGGACAAATTTTAAAGAAAATTCATACAAGTTGTTTTTTTTGGCAAGCAATTAAGAGATGGCCCGTTTGTTATCCATTCTTGAAACTTCTAGTGAACACGCGCCATATATCGCGGTAGATGTTGACAAATTTTAAAAAAAATTCATACGAGCGGTGTTTTTTGGCAAACATTTAATAGATGACCCGTTTGTTGTCCATTCTTGAAATTTGTAATGAACACGCGCCATATATCGCTGTAGATGTGGACAAATTTATTACTATTGAATTTATCATATTAAACGAACAAACTTTTAAGAATAATTAAACACTTTAAAACTCAAAAATAATACTTACAATGAATTTTTTTCTGTGCTTAAATCATAATCATAATCATATTGACAATACTTTGTATTTATACACAATAATATAATCACAATAATAGACATAATTATAATTGTAATTCAAATGAATTTAATGAATAAAAAGATTAAAAATACAACTTAGTAATGTTTTCAGTGTTTGCAAATATGCGCAAATAATAAAATAAAATATTATTGCTTATTGCTTAAACAAAAAAATGTTAAAAAATTTTTGTACACTTAAATAAAAAGTGTTTGTTATAGTATTATTATTATTATTATTATTATATAAATTACAGACTTTTGCTATGCTTTGCACGTTTTTTATGCTTAAAAGTATATAAGTTTCATATTACATTATTACATATTTTATGTGCAATTTATTTTACGTTAAGTAAACAAATATATATAATTTTATTACGCATATGTTGTGATTTAAGTTTTAAAAAGTAAGATATTAAATATTTAAAAAGTTTATTGTCCTTTACTAGCAAATTATTTCATTATATGAGTTACGTGTAAAATTAGAGTGACGCGCAGATAATGTTTATTGAGTATATCTTATTATAAGATATAATAAATTTCTTAATTTTTACTAAACTTTTTGCTACAAAAGTTTTGCAGTAATGCGAGGCAACAGTTTGTAGAAGCGATACTCAAATTAAATCTTCTGTGTCCTAACGATTACAAGATTGTTGAGCCATTATTAAATGATAGAAATAATACTTGTTTTTGTGAAATAAGAAATGATGTGATACTAAAGCTATTTCTTCTCTACTCTCACTTTGATGTGAATGACTATCACTACGAGACTATTAGCGCTATCTATGGCTTAATAATTATACGAAGTGATACATTGATTCAATTTAGTGTTAATAATAATTGAAATAACTTGATTAGCATTGATCACAACAAATCATATTAATTTCATCACACAATTCCACTGAATTAATTGCGTCACACATCACCAGCGATCAGTTTTGCTCAATTGGGTCACACTTCAATTGCTCTAAAAATTTTGTCCGCAATTCTGTGTTCGGTATATTACATATACCGCTGTCATTCAATAGTCAAACAGACAAAGCGAACAATTATTTAAACCGATTTTTGAATGGCATACTAAAGCAACTGTTTTGTCACGAAACAATTATTGATTGATATGTTATTGAATGGTAGTAATGATCACAATATAAGTGTCGATCAGAAAGATATTGAATTTATTAAAACCAATCACAGAAATATAATTTGGAATAAAAATTAATTTTGTGTCTCATTATTTGTTTATCATATTAATTTAATAAATTATCTCAATTCCAAACTTATTTTTTAAAAAATAAATTAATTATGAAAACAAATTATAAATGTTAATAAACTGTGTTATTTCTTTCTAACATATTTATTATGCCATTATATTAACTTAAATCAGTCATAAAAATAACAAAACTTAATTAATGCGCGCACACTTTAATTATAAAATTTTTATAAAATGAAAATTACAGATAAAATACTTTTTATTAAAATGATTATTTTAAGAGACAGTAAAATTAGAGCTAACAGTATATGATAGCTTTAGAGGATTGTGAACGCGATACAGGTTTTGATGACATCTTATCCAACGATTTGTCACTTTTCGCTGATTTTGTTTCCCTCTTATTGGTTAATGGATCAAATATGACGTTTATTAACATTTATTAAACTGCAAAGCATTTAAACCTGCTCGTACTAAATTGCCTACGAAAAAAAAATAATATTCTTAAATTTAAAGAATTTTCTCACATGATGAAATATAATTTTATTAAATATGCTGGTAAGTAATATATCTTGAACGAGAATGGAAAAATTTTATGTTTTTTTAATTTTAAGATTTCGAAACAATATTAAAAAAAGTGAATGAAAAGAAAGGTCAGAAAACATCAATCACACATTCACACAATCACAATTCCGTGTGGATTCAGTTTGGTAATTTTAGACAATGAAGGAGATGTTTATTTTAAGCAATTATACAGAGGACCAAACGCGGGATATAAGTTTATTGAAACCTTAAATACAATATCTTTAAAAATATTTGAAATAATGAAACATATTGAACCAATGAAACAACTAACTAATCAACAAATTATTGACCATGAAAATGCTCTTAAATGTTACTTATGCAAAAAACCATTTAAAGACAATGAAATAAAAACAATGGATCACTGCCATTTTTCTGGGGAATATAAAGGACCAGCTCATGTAGATTGTAATCTCAGCTATATCGTTAGAAAAGAACTGCCAATATTTTTTCACAACCTAAAAAATTATGATTCTCATATAATAATAAAATCTTTAACTTCTAAAATGTTTGAAAAATGTAAAATTATACCACAGTCAAATGAAAAATTTATTTCTTTCAACTTGTATAACGACAAAAAACTTGGCTGCATAAAATTTTTGGATAGTTTTAATTTTATGTCAGAGTCTTTAAATAATCTCCTTGAAAATTTAGCAAAAATTGTTCCATCTGAATTTAAAACAACTCATAAAGTATTTAAATCACTGTTTCCAAGTTTAAAAGAGGATAATTTTCTCTTATTATTAAAAAAAGGAGTATACCCTTATGAATATGTCGACAATTTCGAAAAATTTAAGGACTTATCTTTATTGCCGATTGAACAATTTTATTCAACTTTGACATATGAATCAATTTCTGAAAATGATTATAATCATGCGATAAAAATTTGGAACAAATTTAATTGTAGAAACTTGGGTGAATATCATGATTTGTATTTAATGCAAGATACATGCATATTGGCAGATGTTTTCGAAAAATTTCGAAAATTATGTTATAAAATATATTACTTAGAAGCAGCATCATTCTACAGTACCCCAGGTTTATCGTTTTTAGCTGCGTTAAAGTATACTGCTATAGAATTGGAACTATTAACAGATTCAGACATGGTTATGTTTATAGAGCTTGGAATGAGAGGTGGTATTTGTCAAGTTTCTAAAAGAATCGTTAAAGCCAATAATAAATATCTTGATGATTTTTGTGAAAAAACACCAACAAATTACTTAGTTTATCTTGATGTAAATAACCTTTATGGAGCAGCGATGTCATCTTATATGCCAGTTTCAAATTTTAAATGGATGACCAAAAAAGAAATTTCTGACTTTAAAAATACTCTAAAAATAGTGGAAAGTGATTTAGATTACGACGAGAAATTACATGAAGAACATAATGACTTTCCTTTAGCGCCAGTAAGAATTAGAATCAATAATAATGAACTTGGAAGTTATCAAAATGGTATTTTATCAATGTTGTCTACTGTTGGATACAAACGATCAGTTTCAGATAAATTGGTCTTAACGTTGACAGATAAGAAAAAGTATATTCTACATTCTTCAAATTTGCTACTCTATTTGGAACTTGGAATAAAACTTAAAAAAATTCATAGAATATTATGTTTTAAGCAATCAAGATGGATAAAGCCTTACATTAAATTGAATACGAAATACAGAAAAAGCAGTGAAAATGATTTCGAATCAAATTTTTTTAAATTAATGCCAAATTGTTTTTTTTGGAAAAACCATGGTTCATGTTAGAAATCATCAAAATGTGAAACTATCTTTAAATCAAACTCAAACAAAAAATTGGATTAAAAGACCTAATTTTGATTCTTTTACAATAATTAATGAGGATAAAGCTATAATTAAACTAAAAAAAACTGAGGTTAAACTATCAAAGACCATATTAATTGGATTTTGCGTACTTGAATATGCTAAAAATATAATGTATAATTATCATTATAAAGTATTTAAAAAATATTATGGAAAAAATATTGAACTTTGCTACACAGACACAGGTTAGTTAATCTATAATTATTTGTAAAAACATTAATCCTAACTTCTTTTTTAGATTCTTTTCTCTACAACATAAAAACAGAAGACATTTACGAAGATTTTAAAGAAAAAAATTTAAATAAGTACTTTGACTTCTCAAATTATCCAATTGAACATCCGTTGTACAATACTTTTAAAAAGAAAGCATTTGGATATATTAAAGTCGAAACAAAAGGGGAAATAATAAAAGAATTTATAGGATTAAAAGCTAAAATGTATTCAATATTATTAGAAAATGATAACAAAAAGACTGCAAAGGGATTATCAAAATCAATTATTAAAAAATATATATCTCACAAAAACTATCAAGAAGTTTTAGATAAAGCTGTTGTTTATGCTGACAATAGAAGAATCCAGAGTTTTAATCATACAATTAAAACTGTTAATGTAAACAAATTAATATACACACAATTTGATGATAAACGCCTGATTAAAGATGATGGAATAAATACCTTAGCGTTTGGTCATAAAAATAGCAAAAATATTTATAAATAAAATTTATTTAAATATTAAATTGTATAATTTTTTTAACAAAGACTCGTTATATTTAGTTATTTGAAAACAAATGTATAAAGTAAAACATAGTAAACCTTTTTGATTTATAAGCAATATATAAAATACAATATTGTCCACATGTTTTTGATTTATTGCTCTGAATTTGTTTTTTATTATAAATAAAGATTTTTCCATTTCTATCTAAAAAATCTTTAATTTCTTGAATATGTGGTTTTAAGCCAAAGGAATCAAAATATTCGATTGGACCAATTTTAGGAAAATGAACAACCACCCAATGTTGTCCAGGCAGATATGATGGATCAGTGTTTATAACATAAGAACAAGGTTTTTTCATGACATTCACAGGTAACATATCAACTGAATATATACCACAATAATATTTGTTAATCCATTCAAACTGTTTAAGTTTTTTATCAAATTGTATTGAATTCATTTAAAAATCTGTTGTAACTGTTCTATTAAAATCTATCTCGATACTATTTTGGAAAGAACCGTAGCAAATAACTTTTAATGGAACTGTTAAATTATTTTTAAAATGTAATTCTAGACGTAAAAATCCTTCTTTCTGTAAATTTATATAATCTTCTATTGAGGAAATTTGTTGATCTGCATTAAAGTTAAAGGCATATAAATTATATCCGTTTTTATAATTTGGAAAAGATGTTTTAAAATTAGGTTCTGATGTTGCTTGACCAATATTTGAATAGAATTCAAAGTACTCTCTGGCATATAAATAATCTTCATAGTTTGGTTCATAAGGTAGTGTAGGGAACATTATATTGTTTAAATGACAAGATAAATAATTTAGATCATAGTTCTTGAAAGCTAAAGGGTTCTTTAAAAAATCTCCTAACTGTGAGTCATGCTCACACAAACCTACAATTAGTTTTGATCCAATGTATAAATTAGATAATTAAAATTAGATTGATTTGCGCTTAATGTCATCGTTTTAACTACAATTTTTTCTATTGGATAAATGCATTTTGAATTTTTTAAAACTTGAGAATGTGCTACTATTATGTTAGGGTTAACTTTTACTTTTCGAACAAATAAGCTTGCGTCTTTAATTAATAACTTTGGTTTAGTTGCTTCTAAAGCTAACAAAGCTGGATTTTTAGTTGTATCAGCTGATTGTGCTGAACTACCCATTAAAGCAAATTTATCTTTTGCTTTCGAAAAAACAAGTCTCATTGTTACTCCATTTATTAATAGTCTTTCTGAATTAAAAATATCTCCATGTACTCGCCCATAAAGTGAATAAGTTTTACTCTTTTTGGCCATACTACTTAAATCTGCATCGATTGCATTAAAATCAACAACTTTATAAGCTGGAGCGCTAAATCCTGCAGCCTTTAAAAATGTTAATTTTGAAAGTTCTGAAGTACCAATTAAAGCTTCAATATATGCTCTATAAGGATAAGTGTTTGAAGATTGAGAGATTAATGTATTATTTAAATAAATATCTAGTTGATCCCAAATTGTATTAAGACCGTAATTAATAATTGAATATCTTCCATCTTGTGAATCAGAAAATTTTGTTCCATTTTCATCAACAATTTATATTTTTAACCACAAAAAAACATCTTTTAAATCTATATATTCATCTGAGTTACCTGGAATAACAAATTCAATAGTAGTTGAATCTTGCACTACTGCAGATATTGGTCTATCAGATACTAAAGTTGAGTTTTCAATTGAAGCTTGATAATTAATATTTTTAAAAATATCTAGTTCTGACTTTAATATTTCTTTAGCCATTATTTAAATATATCTGATTTCAAACGTTATTTTAGCTTTCGACGTTTTGAAAGTAATGACTTTGCTTTTTTACGTCTTGTTTTATTTATACGCTTTTTACTTTTGGATTTTTTAATTTTATTCTTAAACTTCCTTCTTTTTTTTCCTGTTCCATATTGTTCAACTTTTTCTGCTGCTTTTTTTAATAATTTTATAGCTTTTCTTTTCAAATTTTTCTTTGTTGATTGTTTTATATCTTGTCCACTTGCTACATCAAATAATATATTTTTTCCTAAATCTAAAACTTCTCTTAAAAAATTTTTTAAATAAGGAATTGTGTATCGCAATTTTGAAAATATTCCACCTCCCCTTTGGAATGCTCGTCCTTTATAAACCAATAGTTTTTCATCTAGTTTTCCTCCAGATTGTAGTGAGTAATAATTTTGATAATTACAACCATAAGTATTCATCTTTACTGTACAAAGGCTTACTTAAAAATAACTGCATATTCTAATTTTTTAAGTATTTATAATAGGTCTAAACATTAATGTTGTTATAACTTTTCCATTTTCGAACAAAATTGTATTACCAAGATTATCAAGCAATTTAATTTGTATAGTATCAAAACTTTATTTATTTAGTGGTAAAAAAATTTGTGGATTAAAATTAATTGTTTTCATTTGATTGGTTTTAATTGCTTTAGGAGAATCTAAAGCTATAACTCTTAAAAGATTTGTCTTTTTGCTTCCAACAAATGTAGGTTCAATAATGTCTGTATAAATAAACATTGTGTGTAAATTTCCATATAAATCAATTTTATAATTTGCAGTATTTTTTTTCTCATTTTTTTGAAATTCATCAAAGCCCAACATGTAGTGTAAATAATTGTCAAATTCATAATAAATTTTATGTAGATTTTCAATATTGTTTTTAATTTGTTTAAAAGAACCATTTGTACATTTAATGTACATCTTTTCATATATAATAGAAGGTAAAGTTATATCAATAAAGTTTTGACATTTAAAATGTTCTTTCAATATATTTTCTATTTCCGTTTTTGAAATTGAGTCTAATAAATTTTTTATCTTATTAAATAAATCATCCTCTTTATATATTCCTTTAATTAAAATTCGATTAACCAAATTAATTTCAATGTCATCAATTTTGGCTTTTAAAAATATTTTTGAAACTTTTGGTATATTATAAATACTTTGTGGATAAATAAGTTGAGTCAGTCCAACTTCATAATGTTTAGATAAATTTATTGTTTCTGATAAAGTAATTGTATAATCAGACAATGTATTGTCTTTGTAAATATCATAACTTCCATCACTAGGTAAAACTATTGAAAAACTTTCATGCATGTTTGTCATGTTTTATATCTGATTGTCTATAATAAACTGAAGTTCTTTAGGATAAAACGAGCCTACTAATAGTTCACCTTTTTTGTCTTTAATAATATATCTTGTTAATGGACTTGTGTTCAAAATTTTATCAATTTTAAATATTTCTCTAGTCCATTTTGGGATGTAACCCTTTTCAAATTTTGTTTTTATTCTTTGTAGACGAACAAGTCTTAAAAGCACGTCCTTATAGTTTTTAATATATTTATATAAATTATTGAAAACGAGTCTTTCGTTTTTACTATTTACATTAATAGGTTTAAACTTGGTTCTACTATGGATAGTATTATTATAATTATCAGTAATTTGCCCTAAACTATCAATATAATTATATGAGTTTGTTGAAGTAATAATCTTTGATATCTTTTCTTTAATTGTTCGATTTAGTCTTTCAACGACTGCAGCTTTTGTTTCAGTATTTCTAGCTATTATTAATTTAACATTGTTTTCCTTCAAAAAATTTTTAAATGTATTATTAACAAACTCAGATCCAGCATCGGTAAATAGAAATATCGGTTTTCTTTTACTTTCTTCAAATATTTTTTCAAAAACATCTTTAATAGTTGTTGGCTTTTTATTTTTAACTGGATAAGCCCATGCAAATTTTTATAACACATCAATAACCATAACTAAATATTTATAGCCTTTGTTTTCTTTTGAAATGTTACTCATATCTGCTAAATCACTTTGCCACCATTGGTCGATATGACTTGATATCATCGGGTTTCTTTTAAAATTTTTAATTATTGGTTTATATAATGTATATACTTCTTGAGTTTTTAGCCAATTTTCAACATTTTTTCTTGTTAATTCAGGAATCTTTAATTTTGCAGCTTTGTATAGTTTGTCAATACTCCCAAAAGATGATGGATTATTAACATCGTAATATATATTTTTTAATATGTTGTCCATGATGTGGAATTTGTATTCTGATTATTATTGACTTTAGGTTTTTTATTTATACCTTCTGACTTTTTTCTTGTCTGAATATTTTTAATCACTTGAGGTTTTTCTAAACGATCTAAAACAACTTTTGGTGATTTTATCATTTTAAGATGCTGTGATAAAGTAAGAAAAATAATCAGGTTCTTTTGAAGATTTACCATTCTTTAAATTAGATGGTTTTTCGATTATTTGATTTTGAAGTTTATTAATATTAATATTGTATTCTCTAAAGTTTTTCGCCATAAACTTTTTTAAAGCTTCTGTATACAGTCTTGCTTTTTTATAATCCTTAAATTTTGAATTATAAATTTTATTAACATCTATATCTAAAGGTGTTTTAATATTTTTATCGACGTTCATTGTTGTTTTTGTTATTTTTCTTCTAAAAGCATTTAACTTTTGTTTATTGTAAGTGTTATTTTTTTCACAAAC
>JAQIVF010001168.1:0-15446 GCA_034698365.1 Steganacarus magnus
AATTATTTTATTACATTATTCGTGTTTATTTGTTATTTAGGAATCACTTTCATATTCTAATATTATTATTATTATTATTACGTATTTTACATTTATTTTAAATTATTTTTGATTAAAAGATTTTATTTTTGAGCATAAATCTCTTTTTAAAGTAATAGAATTTAACTTTGCTTTAAACTAAATAATTATACTAAAATGTGGGGAAAAATAATTTTATTTTCGCTGGAATTTGCATTATTTGTATGGAGGAAATGCATTATCTTAGAATTCAAATGTATTTTATTCTATAGAGGAATAAAAAAAAACACAAAAATCCAAGCGTTAAAAGATTAACCGAACACACATTCTTTACAATTTTGATGTTATTCGCGATAAACTCATATAAATCAATGTGTGTTTTTTTCAAAAAACAAAATCAAAAATGAAATAAGCGTTTTCTCATATTTTAATTTCATGACCATAATTACGTGTCATCTCTTTTGCTGCGCCTATGAAAAAGAAAAAACACTTTAATCGTCATGTACTGTTGATGAAACACCTGTTCCTTCATATTTAATATTGAAATGTTTCTCAATTACACAATTCCATTGTGAGTTATTATAATAAGTAAATATTTTTCTTTTTAATAACACAGTAGACTGACTGCATCATGTAAACTGTGTCTATAGAAGAAATAATAATTACCAGTTATTACTCAGAAGGAAAATTTTTGTTTCGAATACTCTTAACAATGCGATGTCTTTCTCTTTCTATAAGATTAACGAAAGGTTACATCTTAATCAATGCTTAGGCAATGATAATGTTTGACTTTTAGTTTTTTCTAGTCTACACCTTACTCTGTCACTGGCCTTATCACTAAAAAATTTTTGTTTTTATTTTTTTGTTTGTATGATTAGGTGTTTAACTACTTTAAGCCTAATATTTACTAAAATTGCTGCTGTGATTTAATTGACAAAAAAAACAAATATTTGCTCATAGATATAGTCGTGAACCGTAATCAAAGACTAGTGAAAGCCGATTAAAGTTTGTACATCGATGTACTGTTACCGTAATTAAAGTATTTTTCTATTTTTCTAGTATCCTAATTATTTGAGAACGTATGTAGAAAAAAATATAAGTAATAAACCACAATAGAAACATGCAAACCTCGATGTTTGTGTAATTTAAATTCTTCACATTGACCCACATTAGCATCACTTTTTTTAATTTTTTTTTTCTAGAACTCTATGTACGGATATTATTATCACTTATTCACGTTTTTCTGTGAATCAATTTTTAATCGAAAGTATTTTTGAATTGATTATAAGTTTTTCTTATATTCAAATTATTAGTATTTACTTATTTGCTATATTAAAGGTTTTCTTTTCAAACATGCTTATCATTTCAATATTTTTCTGAAATTGTATAGTAAACTTAATTATATGAGTTAAGAGGAATTTTTTCTAACTATGTATGTTTTTATATATTTAAGTGGTTATCGGATATGATTATTTATTTATATTTAAATATTAAAGCAAAGAATGGCCCGAAAATTAGAATAAAAATCAAAAAAATTTATATTTACTTATATCGACTGATTTCAGTTTAAATCAGTAATAATCAGTTAAATTAAAAACAGTATTTAAATCCTCTAATCGTAACGAACAAAATAGTAGCCTAAGCTCTTAAAACTCCTTTAAGCCTTATTATAACATTATTATACTGTAAGTAAAGCATGAACTGATTTTTTTCGTTAAAGAATAAATAAAAGATTCGAAAAAGCAATCGAGTATGCATTGCGTACGCAAAATGTATAAAATTAAAAATAACGCGCATATTGATCAGACTAAGTTAGAAGAAGAATTATTATAGTATTATATATCTGTCAAACCCCAAAAAAAAACTAAAATCAGTAATCAAGAAAATTTATGCTCAACTTTTTTCTGTGAAAATTATTCAAGAAATATATATATATATATGCTATATATTATATTTATAGGCAACAACACATAAGCTAAAGATATTAATTTGCAATAAGGAAAGAAGACAGTCTAAGATGGGTTAAGACTTTTTAAGCAAATTTCTGGAAATAAATTTGACAGCGCTGTCAGATTCTCTTCAGCCCCTAAAGGAAGAAATGCCTGAATGACAGGAAAAGAAAAACTAACGTTTTTTTTCAGAGCTGAACTTACGAAGGTTATCCGAAAAATCAAATTAAGCGCATTTAATATCTTCCTATTTTGCTGTTAGTTTTTTTTCTGTACTCTCTCTCTCTGTGTGCGCGCATTTAACGCGTGATTTATTACTTGTTTTAATACACTTTTTAATCAAAAAAGATATCTTTTTCTAATCCTTTTAAATGCCTAAACTTGTTGTTGTGGCGTAAATTCCACGCCACGGTATTATTCGGAGTTAAATTTAAATAAAAGATTAAATACGAGATTGATTAACAAAATAATTTGTTATACTAAATATCGATAATATCAATGCGATTATTATGCTATTTAGACACTAATGACATGGTTTTTATTACTCAATTCCATTTACGAGTTGTTGTTGTTGTTGTTATTATTATTATAGGAAAAATATTATTTAATAATAGAGTGGTGAACTGTCTATAGAAATAATCATTACCAGATCCAGTTATTATTATTATTATTTGTTAGCACGAAAACTTTTCGTACGTATAATAATTTGAAAAGAAGTTTTTGTGACGAAAAGTTACATCTTTATCAGATGTTTGACGAATCATAATCTAGAGCTTTGGCTGTAGATTATCACCGATAAAATTTTTTTGACTTTTTATAAAGTTTTGCGGATTATACCGAAAAGATTTTTTTTCCGTTTGAAGTAAAAACAAATGTTTAATTATTTCATTTTCGCCAAAAGCATGTGTCATAAGAAATTTAATCTGATGACAAGATTTGCTCTATCAATGCAATCACGAAATGCTAGCGATTCATGTAAAGACACCGTTAGTGGCGATTGGAAACAGGCATTGAGATGGTATGAGAGATTGATTGAGAACCAGATTCAGGAATCGTTGAAATCGATCCTCTATAGTCTATTATGTGAGAAATAATTGCGTTCTAACACGAATTATTTTCGGTTATATTTGTATTTCAAGAGCGCAGAGAACTAGTGATGCGAGTCTTCTTTGAATTTAGTTTTGAGTACACCTCATTGAGCACACACTATATTTCTCGACGCTTATTGTATTTTGAAGTAAGTCTTAGTTTTACTTTCATTTCCGAACAATGGACTATAAGTTATAGTTTCAAAGATCTGAAGAACGCGAATGCAATCAAAAAGGAAAATTCCAAGGATTAAACATTCGATTCTCTTTCTTCGAGATCAGAATTTACAGGAGAAATCAAAAGTTTGGGAATTAACAATAAATAATTCCCAAACTTTGAATATCAACAACAGTTGCTAATAAAGTTTAGAAAAAGGGCATTTGAATATGCCATGAAGTTTATCGTTTCTTGCGCTGAACATAAATTCATTATTGGGCTAAAAATAAAATATATTCATTATTCTCAAAAAAAAGTAAGAGATTGATAGAGACACACAAACATTGCTCCGGAGAGTGTGTTGAGTGTTGAAACTTCGGAACAAAGAGAACACCACTTTGGAATGTAGGAGTGGTGTTGGAACCAACCGGCAAACGCATCACTGCTTTTCTCAGAGAGAAGAAAAAATAGGCAAAAACCTTAAAATTTAAATGAAGAAAAGTCACAATTAAACAACTTTTCTAATAGAAAGAAAAAAATTTTGCTTAAATATTTTTGCTTTTGCTTTGTTTCTGATATCACATCACGCTTTATTTATCATCAAAGTTTTTCTCTCTATGCGCTTGAATTAGTGAAAAGTAAGAAAACCTGTTTTTACTCTCTTTCTCTCTCTATGTGTGTGTGAAAAATGTTGAGGTAAATCAGTAGATGACTGCCTTACAGGTGTGTGCGGGTTTGCTGTGTGTGTTGTGTTATGTGTGCGTTTCACTCTCTATCATTAGATTATTATTATAGCAAGAATGAGGCAGAAGAATACGATGGCTAAGTAATAATAAAAAAATATATATATATGTTATATTTTCACTGTGCAACAAATATATGCCTCTGGTTCTAATATATCACTAATGGTAAGAATATATATATATATATATATTGTGTTATGTTATGTTTATTCTCTAATTTAAATGTTATTTTAAGGGTATTTTAATCGTTAATTGCGAATTATTTCGAGATTCGATTAATAATATTTTTATGTTTGTTTTGCGAGCGAGTGAGTGAAGGTTTAAGTAAGGATGACTAGTGAGCGTAATTACGCTAATCTACGTCACGTATTCTTACGTAAAATTACAGATTTTTACGCAGACAGTCTGTAAAAAAAAAATCTTCTTTAAGCGTAAAAATTTCAACAACAAATAATTTTGCAAAATTTTAATCGAATGCAAATGTAAAACAACTGTAAAAATTTTACGCAGAAGAAAAATTGAATTTTTTAGTGAAAAAAGTAATTGATTCTTATTTTTAGAGATGACTGGCTGCTGTTATAAAATAAAGTTCAAATGATAATAAATTGACCGAGAAATTCCAAAGTTTGTAAAGGGGTTGTAAGGTTAAACGCATACCCAGCCATGCCTGACAACATTTTTTGTGAGTCGAGTCCGACAAATCAAAAGCATTTTTGTGGTCTCTCTCTCTCTCTCTCTCCTAATAACTATAATATAACAATTTTTAATTCCAGTTTGAATTAAGTCAGTTTTTTTACTGAAACGAACAGATTTTCACTTTAACTTTTACGTAAAATTACGTCAGTGTATACTTTTAAAAAGATTTTAGCGTAAATTTTAAATTAATCAACCTTAGAGTATTGAGATTTTGAGTGTTTTGTGTGTGTGTGTCTGTGTTAGAGAGAGAGAGAGAGCGAGAGAATGTGAGTGTTATACGGTTTAACAGAAAAAATATTTAACTAGTTTTTGTATAATTTTATTCACACCTAAATTCCATCGTAACAGAAATCAATTTATTTTAATGACATTTCTTTTAAAAAAACAAATTTTTTTTCCTTTTCTCTCTTCAGAAAAGTAGACTCGACCTGTCTTTCACAACCGCTAACTTTCCCGACGATTACCTGCCGTACACATCGAGCTATTCGCGCAACAAAGAGCCGTACCTGGTATGGGATAACGGGTTTAACGGCGACTCGAGCGATGGCCAGCACTACCATCACTCCGCTGCTGCCAGCATCGACAGTCACAGTCCCGCCAGTCTCAACCAGTGTCACCTGCAGTCGCACAATCACCACCTCTACCCGATCTGTTCGACGTCGTCGTCGTCGTGGCCGTTGAGCTCTAAACGGAAAAAATGCTGCGGTTTTTCGTGTGGCTGTTGTGCCGTAAGCGTAATCGCTGTGCTCATTATGAGCGCGTTGGCCACTGTTGTCGGATTTTCCATTTACTTAGCGATGATCACTAATCTGCATAAATCGTCGCTCGTGTCGCTCAGTGGCAGTTTTAAAGTGGATAAGGGAGACGAGTTTGACGCGAAACTCGCGAACACTTCGTCCGCCGAGTTTCTGGCCAAAGCTGCTAAATACGAGACCATTGTGAGTGAATCGATCATTACTATTATTATTATTATTATTTACTATTATTACTAGTAAATGTTTAGGAAACGATTTATACATTCCGATGTATATTCGCGTTTTCAAATCAGTTATGGCTCCTTAGCTCTTAACTGTTTATTATTATATTTTCTTGTTTATACAAGTTTTTCTCCCGAAGAGTAAAAAAAAATTCAAGAGTCAGTTTTCTCGATTTATTGACATATTGTGTGTGTATTATACGGAAGATTGAATGCGCGCCGCTGTCTAACGTGAACTCTCGTATTTTCGAAAACGAGTTTTCTATAATTAATAACTTCACTAATAATATTTTTAGTAAAAGTAAATGCAAATATTTTTGTTTTTTTTTCTCTCTCTATCTATCTCTTCTGGTTACAACCCATTGTGTGTGTGCCGAACGGCATTTTTGCATCGATAATTGATAAGATCATCAGAAAGTAATATATCAAAAAAGAGAAGTAATCTATTTTTCGCGTATAGATAATCAAGGCATCAATAATATTGACAGCAATATTAAGAGGAAATGACTTTTGAAATGTCAGGAAAAAAAAGAAAATACTGTAGAGAGAGTAAACTTAAGTAAAGATTGTTAATTATTTTGTCAAAATCATAATTGAATAACAAATTAGTTGAATAAATGTATTTAAATATAATGAATTACACGTAACGCTGAGAAAATAAATAAGTGGTTATAAAAACTATAAGTGCTATAATAGGAAATGAGCGACAAATGATCCGATTTAACGTTAGATCAGAAACTATAAAAGCGATTGATGTTTGAATAAATTTCTACAATAACATGAAAATTAAAACCGTTAAATTTTCTAAAAAGGAAATTTTTTACTGCAGTACAGTACAGTATAGGGAAATTATATCCTTAAGATTTATACCTGAGATTTATACCCCCAGTAATTTTAACCTCTCTAAAACCAAAAGGTCGTCCATTACTACTTACGGCTATTAGTTATCGCTAGAGAAATACATATACCATAATTTTAGTTTCAGTTATAAATTGATGTGTCCGTAAGATTTACAGTAAGATTTTACATTTATCATAAATTTATAAGTTTATTGCGTCACTAATATATTAGAAACTATCAGTAAATTCACTATTAAAAGTACTAAACTCGGTTGACTTCTGTGATAAAAAAAACCGTTTTAGTCATTAAAAGATATACCATACCATATATACTGTATATATAAAATTTTAAAAACACACTTTATATGCGAACGATTCGAGTTTGTGAGCAAATTTTAAATGAGTTGCTTTAAAAGATTTTTTATTTCAAAAAAGTTGACTCTCAATGCTTAGGAGTTAAAAAAAAGTTTATGCATTTTAAGATTATGGAAATATATACTAATATTTCCATATCAAAAATGCTTTAACTCCATTGCAAGCGAAGTGAGAGAAAAAAAAATCAAGTTCACTACTTATCGCATAAGTTATCAAATGTAAAAAACTACCCTAAAGGCGAATAATGATAAACAACGCGCTTGTAGTAGAGAATATCCCATGTTTAGACACACTAAGACGCCCACAAAGAATATTCTGTTATTCGAGCACAGAAGATATTTATAACTCTGTATTTGATTATATTTACGGCAAGTGTTTTCCTCAGAAAAAAAACTATATTTACATTTTCTATCTATAGTCTTAATATACAATATAAAAACGTGTTAAGATGTGTGGTTAAGTGTGTAAGAGTTAATAATAATAATAAATAATAATAATAAAAATAATAATACGTGTAATATCCTGACATGTAAGCGGTGTTAAACCCTTTGATATTAACGAAAAGGGTATTTACCTAATAGTTAGTTATCTCACGAATAGAACAAAAGCTCCTCTTTTTTGCGTTATATTATTTTAACTCAACAATAGATTTGTTAAAGAGTGTGCAAAAAAAAAATTTTTTCAAAGAGTTTTAAAATATTAACTTAATATTCTAAAATGATAAAAAATAATACAGACAATAAAAATTAACTGCGTTTTGAAGAGAAGAAAAAAACAGATTTATTTATTTCGTACGTGTGTGCAACACTCAAGACAAGATATACGCGTTTATGCCCACATATAAAGCACACACGAAATTAGAGAGAAAAAAACGAATTTTTACTTTCAAGAGTTATCGCGAGGTTAGTTTCAAGGTTACATTAAAAAGATAAAGCGAAGAATGAGAGAGAAAGAGAGAGAAAAAAGGTCATTCATAGCGTTTGAGTGAAATACCTGATTTGACTCCTCCTTAACACGACCTCAAGAAGAGTTTTTAATATATGATTATTTCTTTTTTTTTGTTTACCTCAATGCACGCACACCACACACAACAACAACAACAACACACACACTCGCGAACCATACCGTACAGATCAAGACAGCTATGGAATCGAGTGCTATTAATAACGCTATCGCCAAACAGGAAGTGTACGCATTTCGTAAGGGAAGTCTTATTGTGTACTTTAGGATTTATTTGGACAGACGAAAGGTCGACATTATAATGAACGGGGAGGTGAAGGCTAGCGCTGTGGCAGCGAGTGCTGAGGAGAAGCACGAGTTCGACGAAGTGATCGCTGTTCGGTTAGTGCAGCGCGAACTCAAAGATGGTATCAGTCAGTTAAAGATTAGGGGAAGCGAGCGAATCATAATTGATATCAAATCGATTCAAGTCAGTAATGAGTTTGACGCGTTCTTAGACCACGACCTCAACGATATTAAGACCAGTGGTGTACTGTCCACTAAGTCATCCAATCCGCGCGGCAAAGACACTAAACTAATGTCCAATAATTTCAGTAATAGCAGACTAAATAAAAGTGATACCACTGGCAGAACAACGCAACAAAAACAACTTGAGAAACAAAAGCCAACAACACATGCGACAGTGGTGTCGTCGACCACAACTCCGGACAATAGCAAAGTGGTATCAGAGATATCTAGTTTCCAAATGAATGCAAGCGTGACTACCAATGCAACACAACCAACAGCACTACCAACACAGCCAGTAGTTATCACTACATCATCAACACTTACTCATTCTTCTTCATCGCAGGCATCGGTTTCAATCGCGACCGCATCGACAGCTAACTCTGTTGAACCGGAAGTGCAAAATGTAAGCACAGTTAAATTGACAACAGAGCGCGTAAAGCATCACGAGGTTAGCGTCACCACCAATACACTAAAGTCTACGTCTAAAACCGATGCTTATCTACCATTTACTAGACGACAGTCGACACAAACCCCACTGTCTTCGTCACAATCTTCGAGCACAAACATTCGACTTACCACACGATCTAAGCTTCGTTCAACCAAAGCAACGCCAGCATCGACACCACTGCCAACGGTAACACCACTTTCATCGACTTCGTCTGCGCACGATTCTCCGAGTTCCGCAATCGTGTCTACAACGACAACAACTACGACGCCGTCATCACTGAAAGCATCGACAACAGTGACGACTTCCGCTTCAAACGAAAGCACTAGCAATAGTAGTGTATTGAAAACGTCGGAAGTGAAAGAAAGTGGTCTTAAGTTTTCTAACATAGACTTCGGTCAATGGAAACCAGTGACCCCTCAGCAGCATAAACCTCCTCCACCTCCTCCTAAGCTATTACCACCACTTCCTCCACCCAAACCATTACCACCGCCTCCTCCACCGAAACCGATCCCTTCGCAACACAATCCATTTTTATCGAATCATCCACACTTTATACATCACCAACACTTACCGCCATTACTGAAACCGCCACCACGTATCGGACCACTTCCTCCTCATCGCATCTCGAATCGTCCCATACTAAGAATTCCATTGCCTGTGGGTATAGGCATGCAAGAAGTGCCGCGACTGTTAGATAACGGAGGCTATAATTTTAACTTTTCCTCGTTAACAGACCACTCGATATCAGATGATAACCCGATATTAACGCTACTATCTTCTAGTTCTAGTCAAGACGAACCTATTCCTACCACTTTGCTGCCAATCGCCAAATCGTCCACAACTACATCCACAACCACCACCACCACTACTACTACTACTACTATGTCACCGACATCTACAACATCGACAACTAGAGCGCCAATCAATATGTTTCCGAATCCATCGATGGTGGATGGTTTTATGGTACCCGTGTTTAGTGGAGCGCAAGATCCGCAAGAAGAATCTGTGCTCTCATTTCAGGCACCAGTGATTAATCAAACCAATGATCAATTTTTTTTGCGCAAAAATAAGTCGCTCAGCGAATTATTACCAGAAAAACAACAGACTTTTAACGAGGAAATAGCGGTACCAGAGGCTAATAAAACATCTTCGCCATATTATGACGACAAACCTCAGTCGTCATCTTCAACTGTTCGCTCGACTGAAGTGTTTGTCGGCAGCCAAGTTCTTCGTTTATCGCGTCCACTGAAGAAAAAGGGAGAAGAAAAAGCGATCGTACAGAAAGTTGATACAATTAATAATAATAATAATAACAGTTCAACTCTAAATGATTTCACTGCTAATCGAACTGCAACCGTGTTAACACTTAATCAATCAATTGATATAAAACCCGTTTCGCCAAACAATGGCAATAATAAAACTCTCAAAACAAAGTCTCCGTTTGATTACCACTTTGCCATCAATTCGAGTTCAAGTCAAAACACAGTGGCAGTCACACCGAGCACAACAACAAAACTGGTGTACGATCATCAGCCGAACCGCACCCAACCCACTGTTCAAACAATTATTAGGCGCACATCGACCACAACCGCATTACCACCCGATGACGACAGAATACCCGCTGGTCTTCCAATCGGAATCGATAAATACGATCCACTGTTACCCGAAAAACTAATTTTCACGTCCAATCTCAATGAACCGGAATTCGGCGAGAGATTACCGAAATTTATTCCGCCCACACTTTTCCAGAAAATACCGACAAATAACGAGTTGATTAATTCTGGAGCGCAAATAAACGGCGGAAACCCTCAGTTCGACGCCGACGAAGCGCTTTATGACGACGAGATCGCGCCTATTAATTACACATTCTTTTCTTCGTTCGCTAACGAGAACAGTACGTGGATTAGTCAACGCTTGGAGACCACAACCGCTGTTTCCACTGCCAACGAGTGTCTCGACTCGGAATTTCAATGCGGTTCCGGTGAATGCGTTGCGGCGAGAGGTTATTGCAATCGCAGAGTTGAGTGCACCGATGGCTCAGACGAGATGAACTGCACGTGTGCCAACTATTTGCGAGCTGAACGCCAGTTTCGCAAGATATGCGACGGTATCGTTGACTGTTATGACGCCAGCGACGAGACTAACTGCCCGTACTGTAGGGATAGTTACGTCTGTAGTGGCAGTAATATGTGTATTGATCGCAGTAAGATATGCAACGGCGAGAATGATTGCCCCACTGGTGACGACGAGAGTGAGTGCATAGCGCTGGTCAGTGATAATCGTACGCCGGTCAGTACCGGACGATACTTGAACTCTGAGGGTGTGCTCTATATCAGGCAAAGAGGTGAATGGGCGCCGCTTTGTTTGGACCAGATTCACATTCCGAACGAGTTGGATGGCGACCACTCCGGCGAGCAGTCGTGGAAATTGGAGGACTTCGGTAAAGCAGTCTGCAGGGCGAGCTCGTATCACGATCTCCATTCTGTTAGCGTTTTTAGTTTAGCTAACTATAAATCTGGTCCTTACTTTCAAATAGAGGAGCCAAACGACAGGATCTCATCGTTAACTATGTATTTATATATATATATATAACTCAGCATTTACTTAATTAACTTACTGTATTTAAAATTGATTTTGTATTTGTTGTTAATTTTTAGGTGGAATTCACTGTTTCAAAAGTCAATTTGCTCAACGAAGAGAACTACATATGTGAAGTGTTCCGGATTTGGTGAGACACTTTTTTGTGTCTACAATTGTGTAATAATAATGATGTGATAACAAAGTCACGGACAAAGTTAAAAATAAAATCAATACTCGCTTTGCATGTAAACAGCATTGTTGTTGTTTAGACATTTTTAAAATTTATTTCCCGAAAGTAATTTAATTTAATTATTTTAGAGATGCTTTAAATTTAGAATCAGTACATTACTCGAGATAATAAATAATCTTAAAAATCTCTTTTCCTGCAATTAATTTTCAGTTAAGGTAAACGAATCCATAAAAATTTAATTACTTAAGATAAACAGTAAAAAGAGATAGGATGCTAAAAATATACTTTTATACAATTTACTTACGCTCGTTAACTATTAGTGCTTCACTCTAACATAAGCGTACAGTATTGTATATATATTTCAATACTTCACAGAGTGTGGCGTACGTCCAATAGAAACAGCGTCTCAGCGGCGCATAGTCGGTGGCCAGAGCGCCAGTCTGGGGTCGTGGCCGTGGCAGGTGGCGCTCTACAGGGACGGAGAGTTTCAATGCGGCGGAGTTATTATTGATTCCCAGTGGCTTTTGACCGCTGCTCATTGTTTCCACTCGTACGTATTAAAAATTGTTTTTCTTTTATTTTTACCACTCACAATATTTTCTCACGCTTAAAAATGTTTTTGATTCAGTACCCGAAACGCGTACTGGACCGCCAGGTTTGGTATTCTGCGGCGCGGAAACCCGTTCGCCAGTCCGTACGAACAGCTGAGGCGAATATCGCATATTATTCTGCACGAAGAATACGTTGACAAAGGCTTTATCAATGATATCGCTTTACTCAGGCTTAACGAACCGATTAACTTCAGGTCTCGAAAATAGCATTCGACTCAAATAACTTCTTTATTTTTACGAAAATACAAAAAATTAAATAACACTAAAATGCTAATTTGTGTGTCGATTTTATAGTAAACACGTCGGACCAATATGTTTGCCATCGACAGACGAGCACGAAGTGTCTCTATGGCACAAACAACTGTGCACAACCGTCGGTTGGGGCAAACTGTTCGAACACGGACGCATTTTTCGTTAGTTATTCGTTACTATAGTTATGTTATTTTTTTATGAACACAATTTAATAGTAAAATATTGTTTGTTTGTTTTAGCGGACACATTGCAAGAAGTTAAGCTACCAGTGATATCGACCGAAGAGTGTCGAAAGAGGACTCTATTTTTGCCGCTTTACAAAATTACTGATAACATGTTCTGCGCTGGTTATGACAGAGGAGGCAGAGACGCGTGTCTTGTATGAACATTATTTTTTCCTTGAGGGTTTCAATTCAGTTTCACTAAAATAATCACTGTTGTAACGAAACATTTAGGGCGATAGCGGTGGACCGATGATGTGTCAGCGACGAAACGGTCGATGGTTTTTGCTCGGCGTTACGAGTAATGGTGATGGTTGTGGTCGAGCGGGTCGGCCCGGTGTTTATACTAAAGTCGCTAAATATATGGATTGGATCGACAAAACTATAAGTTTGTATTTTCATAGAAAAATCTATAACACCCCTAAAATATCTCCTTTTTTTATCTGTGACTTTATAGATGGCTTCATACCTAAAGAAATCGACCGCAGATGTGATAGCATTCGGTGTCCGTTAGGCAAGTGTTTGCCGAAGCAGAGCGTTTGCAATGGTGTTATCGACTGCAGGGACGCTTCCGATGAACTAAATTGCGCGCACAGCGGATATCATTATTCTAATAATAATAATACTAGTGCTTTTTATTATTGAAAAAAAAACTTGAACTGATATTTTTTTTAGGTAACGATTTTATTAACACAAACAAAATATTTTTCTATTCCATTTACACCACACACACACACATACACCATTATTTGTATTAGAGTCCGAAATTTAGAATCATTTAAGGCCCGATCTATGCCCGACACCCTTAAGCCCGAGCCCGAAAAGCCCGATTTTACTGGTGAAAAAATTAATTACTTATTGCTACTTAAATTTCAATAAAATATTAACTAATATTCAATAATTTGTAAAACTTTGTTTGGGTTTTTTGGGTTAAGTTAAATTTAGCCTTATAGTAGCGGTAATTTTATGGAAATTAGATAAGTTTTAAAGAATTAGGCTAAATTTTAGAAATTTTCGGGCTCTCTAGTTTTAAAGGCAAAAGCCCGGCCCGATAAAGTTTTCAAAGCTAAGCCCGGGCCCGACAAACCTCGATAACTTTTGTCAGGGCCCGACATATCGACTGCCCGTTTCGGAGTCTAATTTGCATCGAATTATTTTGTACATTAATTTCGTTAATTTAATTGATCCATTATGTAATCATTAAAAAAAATTTTCATAATTTGTTTTTAAAATTTTACTAAAAATGCAAAAAAAACTAGTTCGCAATAAAAACATTCGCATATTCGTGGCAAATTGTCGTCAATAATAAATTGTAAAGTTCCTTTGGTTAGCGCTCCTAAGATTCAATTAGAAATTACTACGTAGAAATTAGTCACGCATTTTGAGATCAAATAATTTAAAGAATTTCCGGTAATCGATAGACACGCCAAGCGGTGGATACGATGAGTTGTTGTTAAGTTAAAAGCTCGCTTCACTACGCTTTTATTGAAAGTTTAGAATCACTATAATTTTTTTTCCGGTATAAATCAAGTGTGGTTTAACATACCATTCTGTCACTTCTTCTGATCACACCACTCCACTCACTCACTCATCCATTCGCAATAATTTTGATCAACTGGATTCTAAACTGATACGTGTAATAGTAAGCGGCGATCAGCCAACCAATAGTGAACAAAAGTATGCCAAAATTTTCATTGGAATCTAAACACTCCATAATAACAAAATAAACAGTGTATGAAACACAGTGAAACACCATCACCAGAAACTGTTCGGAGAGCCAACCAATAATCCCAATAATAATGATGGTGAGCTCTATCGCGCTGAACAAACGCAACTGTGTTTCGGTGAACTGACTCAACTCGTCTTTGGCAATATTGCTACCCATCACTAGAGTGGCGAACAGTGCCAACACATACAAACAGTCGAGCACCACTAGAAACCATTTCAGTACGAGTAAACATATTTTCTTTGGCGTGTATTCGGTGATTTCGTTCGTATCAGCAGCGCCACTGTTGTCGTTATCCATTTAAATTTCTCGACAAATATTTCCGCACAAATCAAATTAACGCTCAAAGTAACTCTCTTAGAAAATGTATTTGTAATAGTATAGCAAACAATTATCAATTATCGATTGCATTTTGAGTGCACAAAAATTTTTCCGTTAAATAAGCTTTAAATAATCTCTAACAACACAAAATGACAACTAGAAAAAAAATTCTTGGCAACTATTTAAAGCGTTTTTCTCTTTTTATTGCCACATTTTCTGAGCACAGAATATACAGAGTTAACGGTTTTATTTATAACCATACATCGATGTGCAGCATAGCATAGCTGAGTTAATTTTTTTTGGCTGCTATTTCGTAATCAGTCTCGAAAACTGTTACGAACTAAAACTGTGTAAACGAGTGTAAAAGTGTGTGTAGCAAAGTGTTGGCACACAAACAACATTATTACACGGAAACATAATTTATTAGTCGATTGGCAAATTTGCATGCATTCGTAGGCTATCTATCCGTTTCGTTTTTTTTTCATTTTTACTTTATTCCCGCACCGTTAAGCGAAAATTATTGGTAAACAAATTTAATAGTTTTTCATATGTTTTGCTGCCGAAAAGAGATGTGTTTATTTTCTTATGACAAACTGTTTTTCTTTAGTTATTGATTTATGTGATGAATTGATGAAATATTTACTTTTAATAAATAGGCAAAAAATAGCCAAAAATAATTTTACTGTTAGTTATTGGGAATTACTAACATAACCATAGTTGCACAGAGGGGGGGTCTTGCATGGGTCTGGACCCCCCCTAGAAAAATCGAGATTTGAAAAATTGTCGGTT
>JAQIVF010001169.1:0-15442 GCA_034698365.1 Steganacarus magnus
AGAATGAATAGTGAAAATTTTAATTATGACAGATTAAACACATTTAAAGAAGTGTGTGATTTTAAAACAATTCGTAACATCCATATATATTAACAAAAATTAGTGCGAAGTCAGATATTATGACCGTATCGATCTTGTTTTCATAAAAATCATTTATTTCATTAAGTGTTAGATTAAAAGCACCGCTTTTTCGTTTTTTTAACGCACTGAAAAATATTCATTCAAAGATATGGACGAAAGACAATTCACGGCATTTTACGGTTTCAGTCTTATTTTGTTTTTATTACTTGGCTATTGTCACTTATAAACTGTTTATTTAAATTTATATCGAAAACTCTATTAGCTATTCGTTTGCTTATTTATTAGTTTGGAAAGCTGGGTTATGAGCATTTACTCAAATGTATTTTTGAAAAATAATCACTTTATGTTTGGTTGCCGTTTAGAGCCGTTTGTAATTTGTGTTCAGCTTCGAGCTGTTATAAAAAGTCTTAACTATAAACGTTAAGTTGAATTTGTTTTATTAAAACTAATTATCATACACTACAAACGTGTAATTGATTTAAATAGAGTTATATTAAAACAATAGTAAATTTATTTACACTTATTATCACTTTTCAATCACTCGTATCATTCATTTCATTATCGCTAACCGATGTTGAAAGAACTTTGTTCCCAATCATCGCAATTTAAAATTAAATATGAAAGTTAAGAAATAAATAAATTGTAATCACAAACTGAATTGAATTTTTATAATAAAACTTGTTTTCAAATGAATGTAAAACAATAAGTTTATGTTCACAACACGTAAACAACTCAAACACTAATTTTCTTAAAACTAGACAAAACCTGCATTTGATATCCTTAAAGTTAATCCTTTTAGAAATGCATAGTTTGAGGGATTAAGTTTAGTGTCAAGTAGTTGAAAATATACAACACTAATTGAAACTAAACTATAAAAATCAAAATCAAAAATTAACTTACAATCAAAATTAAATAACTATTGTCAAAACAACCCTACCTCTGACTAATTGTTTCAAAAGGAAATTTTTAGTGTTTTATTAAATTTTTACTTTAACATTATTATAATTTACTATTAATTCAATATTTAATTTTAATTTATTGAGCATTTATTTCGTAATTTATTGATTAAATTCTTACCGCTATTATGAAAATAAATTTTAGTTTAAAAATAAACACAATTATTGAGTACCACATCAGAGAAATCATTTATTTAAGATTGTTAAATTACTTCTATTTTATAAACTTCTTAATTTCCTTTTTAATTACTTTAAATATCGTAAATTGTCTATTCTTTTAGTCTCCATATTGTATTCTTTATAATAGAAACAAATAATCATTTAAATAATTTAAAAAATTTAAAAATAATTTAAATTCGTAAATGTAATTTTGTTTTTTTTATTATTAATGCTTAACTTAACATAATAGTTTAGACAAGTTTTGTAAATTTTTAATTTTTCTATTCTTTTCTTTTTCTTTTTTAGATTATTTTGATTTGTCTTTTCTTCTTCTTCTTGTCTTGAAGAAAAGAAAAAGACAAAAATTTTTATTGTGATCGAGATAATATAGCTGGAGATTTATGAATTTTTCATGGCTGTAATAGTAGAATAATCCTAAACAGTTTTTATTAGGTATTCAATATTTATTTTTTGAATAAAATATTATTATCTCACATTTAAACCTAAAGTGTAATTTTATTGAAATTTTTAGCTCAATTTGTATTTTCAATCAATGAGCTATTGGATTTGACATGTCTGTCCGTCTGTCTGTTGCTTTTTGATAGGAGGATTATTTGGTGAAAAAATTTATTAATAGGAGGCTTCTTTGGTGAAATAATTTTATGATAGGAGGCTTTTTTGGTTAAAAGATTTATTGATAGGAGGCTCATTTTGTTGAAAAAATGTATTGATAGAAGACTATTTTTGTTAAAAAAATTTATTTATAGGAGGCTTTTTTGGTGAAAAAATTTAAACATAGGAGGCTTTTTTTGGTGAAAAAATTTATTGATAGGAGTTTTTTTGCGAAAATTATTTTTACCTTTAAGAAAATTTATATAACAATATTTTTTGTTTAATTAGTTGTTAGAATTATATTAGATGAAAAAAGTTTTTCCTATTGATTTATTTTTCTAAACAATATATTTAAGTTAAGAAAATTTTTTGTTTAAATAATTCGTAATATAAAGTATGTATAGTTGAGAAAGATTTTAACAACAATCTTCTAAATTGTTGGATTCATAAATATTCGTGATGTTCACTGTTCGAGTGCTGAACACTGACTGAAACAATTTTTTGTTTGCATATTCTCAAGAACTAATGACAACAATGATTTTTAAGTTAAGAAAAATTATAGTTTAAATTATTGAAAGTATTGTTTGCGGAGAATATTTATGATACACGCGGACACGCGGTATACTCGGAGTAAAGGTTTGACTCAGTTTGAGTCACTAAATAATTAAGTGATTAATACTGTTTAAACTAATTTTTGTATTTAACTTTAATGTTTGCGCTCAACTAATGATCTCAATTGTTACTCATTTTATAATTACTCATTATTTTATACTTACCTATGAATTGTTAACATTAGTTAATAACTCAGTCGAGTTTTGGCTCTCGTTATGAGCAGTTAATTGTTTAATAAATATTTCGTATTTAATAAAAGCGGTTTACTTTATTGTGAGTGCGAATACAAAGCACTGGTTTGAGTGATTGCCATACAGGCAATGTGTAGTGCAAACACCGCCCAATAATTGAGTACAAGTGTGCGTTAAACGATTTTACATTATCGTAACTTCGAGTTCGTATAACTCGCCGGTCATTCGACATATCGTTAAAAGTCGAATATATCATTGTTCGCAATCGCGAGACATAATAATTTGATCGCTTAATTGAATTGATCGAACTTAGCTGTTAGTTAATTACTCGCCGCACTCCGATGTCTTTGGCATTACAACCGTTTATAGACATTAACACAGGTGGAGGATGTCTTAATTCAGCAGCGATTTTATGAATATAATAAAATAAATAATTTTCATAACAATCAAATCAAATATCGTATGAGTAAGGACTCATCATCTGATATCGACAACGAAGACAGTCGAACACACAAATATTAAACGCGTCTCAATAAGAAAACTCATCCAAACGTTTAGAAAAAGAAAGTTAATCTGAACTCATCGTTCAGTCAATTAAGTGAATCGGATTTTGTCGATAATCTCGAGAATAGTTTTAGCGAAACAATGAGTTTTTCCATAGATGAAACAACTAAACTCTTAGAGTTAAGAGACAATGAAATTGCTTCAATAAAATCTAATATTAGTAAAATAACGAGTAAAATGACTGATTTACAAAACATTCTAAAAACAGCGAATGATAAAAGCGATGATAAATTCAAAAAAATGGAAGATATGATGAACGACATCGCTCAACAATTAGCAATAAATTCAGTGCAATTTCAGCAACAAAGTCAACAAATGGCTGACGCATTAACGACATTACAAACACAACAACAGCAGTTGAACTCAACTTTAAATAATCAAACATTTAACAGACCATTAACACCAATTCAGACGTGTAGTTTCACACTCGGCGGCAGTCAATCACAAAATTAAACAAATCAAACAAATCAAACACAATGTCAATTCACAACAAATCAATCAACGAGTCGAGCGAATACTACACCAATAATAGTAACAAATTCTCAACAATCAAACGCTACAACAAATAACTCGTTCACTGCTAACTACATATCACTTATAGTTAATAGTGTAACTGACAAGTTCTCGCAAACGTTACAACAATTGTCGTTATCAGTCAACAATAAGAAACTGCCAGACATTTCTAAATTAGTGCCAGAGATCACACTTGAAACTCCAGCCAAGAATTTTATTGAAAACTTCGAATCACAGGCCTATTACAACGGATGGCCACAAGATATTTATAAAGAATTGTTAGGCACTCGAGTCAACACTAATATATCATCAAACTATAGAGAGTTTTATGATAAAAACAATACGCTTCCGTGGCATTTATTTAGCCGAAGATTTATTGAAAATTTCACGTCAAGCTCAGCAAAAATAGCCGCATATTCGCAGGCAAAAAAAATAATCGCGAAGAATACAAGACAACAAAAGAATTCATTGACGCTTATAACAAAGTTATGCTTCCGTTTTCAGACGACAGCGATTTAATGTATCGCACAACTCTTGTCGAAAAACTTCACTCAAATACTTCGACGTTAATAGCAGCTAATCTTCTCAACAAGAAGTGTACAAACGGATAATTTTTTGAGAATATTCTTCTCACTGATAATTAGAGTATTAATCGAGCAAAACGTGAAAAAGAAAGAAAAATACTACAACAACACAACCAAAGTAACAATCAAAATAAAAATCAAAATTTTCGGCATAACAACCATAACAATCAACATAACAATAGTGGCAATAATAATAACAGCAATAATTACAACAACAATAATAGAAACTTCCGCTGTAATTGGTGTGGCGGTAAACGACATATGGAAAAGATTGCATCGCTAAACAGAGCGGTAAATCGAAAGAAGACGCGATCAAAGAACGTTTAGAAAAGATAAAACAGTATAATCTGCAACGCTTACAACAGCCAACACAACACCAAACACAACAACAACCAAATCGAAACAATCGACAAACTCATTATAACAATACAGAAAGAGTCGACAGTGCAGAGTCTAACGAGTCATCGCAATCAGAAACTGAGCAGAATTTAAACGCTTAAGTCTCACTCATGAAGGCAGAGAAGAGACTCATGCGATGACATTGCCTTCATCACCATTACGCCATTATTTAAAGCCATCAGCAAAAATTATTATCAATAACACATTAACAATAACTGCATTACTGGATACCCGCGCTACTCATGGTATCATTAAAAACTCAATCGCAAAGCAGTTAAAGATAACATATGAAGACAGAAACGTGATATTGCGTGGTATTAATTCTGAGGTTAGAGCTATAGGTTCATGTTATGCAGTAATGACTTATAAAAATATGAAACACGAAATACTTTTTAATATAAGCGAAACCGTGTCATATGATATGATATTAGGCACGGAATTTTTAAAGAAATTTAATGTAATTTTAAATCAAGGCAATGGTCTAATATATATTGAGACCAAACCTAAAACGCATATATTAATAGATAATAGCAAATCAGAGTTTAGCGCAAACTTTGATATTAGCCACTCACAGACGTGCAATAATTATAGTAATAATCACGTGACCGACGACTACAATAACACTGAAATATATTTAGAAGAAGTGTATAATACGTATTCACAAAATAAGTTATACGACTTAAGTGATAAGACACTAATCGATAACAACTTAAACAAAGACACATTTTTGCCACAATTTTCATTAGAAAGAGTTCCGCAATATATACTAAAAGATTTAACAAATTTATTGTGGTCAAAACGCTCAGCATTTAGTAAAAATGTTTGGGATATAGGATGCGCTAAGAATTATATGGTTTCTATTGAACACAATCCTATTCCCGAACAGCACTTCAGACCCTTTGTTATAGTATCGATGATACACAATATATTGATCATTATGTTAACATGATGTTGAAAAGTGGTATCATTCGACACTCGAAAGCTCGCTCAGCAGTACCAGTAGTCTTAGTCAAAACAAAATCAAAATCTGATCCACGATTAGTACAAGATTATCGTTTAAAAAACTTATATGTTAAAAGAGTCGACTTTCCTCCAATTCTAATGCAAGACTGTATCGACGCGTTAAGCGGTTCGATATTTTTCTCGAGTTGCGATCTTACGAAAAGTTTTTATTGTTTACCACTCGAAGAAAAATCAAAACACATCACAGCATTTCAGACATCTGGTGTTTATGAGTTTAATCGCGTATGTATGGGAATGTGTATGTCTTCAGGAGAGTTACAGCGATACATGAACAACATTTTCTACGATTTAATACGTAAAGAAATAATGTCATATCATGACGATTTGACACCATTTACAAAAGACGACCCGACACTAAACGAAGAACAATTGGCGCTAATTCACTTGAAAACACTTGAGAAATTTCTAAATATTTTGATTGAGAATGGATTAAAACTCAATCCTAAGAAATGCTATTTTTTCGAGAAAGAAATGAAATTTCTCGGGTTTATTGTGAACAGAGACGGCAGACGCATAGACCCCGAAATAATAAATATGATGTTAAATATGCGAATACCGAAAAACAAACGTCAAGCTCGTCGCTTGTGTGGTATGGTTAACTTCACTCGTGAGTTCTATCAGTTACGTGACACAATAAAACCGTTATACGATTTAACAAAAAACAACACTGCATTTGTATGGACAACAGCACACCAAGAATGTTATGAAAAATTATTGGCTATACTTTCAAATCCAGCAATACTCGAACATTTGATGCCAATCACAGAAAAATTCATTCAATCGAAAGCAAGTTCTAAAGCTATTGGTGGTGTTTTCATGCAAAAGCATTGTAGCGGCAAACTTGGAGTAATAAGTTTTTTCTACCACTCATTAACTCCATGTGAAGAAAATTATGCTACAATAGAGCGCGAACTATATGCTATCATATTTGCAGTTAGAAAATTTAGAAATTATTTGATCCAACAATTTTTTACGGTGTATAGCGATCACTTACCTCTGGAATCGTTGAATCGGCTGAAGAACAGCCCTAACCAAACATTACTTCGCTGGTCAATAGAGTTATCGCAATTTAATTTCGTTATTCGATACATTAAAGGGAAAGATAACGAAATCGCTGATGCAATTTCTCGATTAAAAGCGTACATTAATACCGATAACTCTCTCTTAAACACTCAAATTTCTAGCGATGTTCTAAGAACGTATATAGACGTTAATCGTAACAAAGATGACGACGAAGATATCGAAACAATTAACAACTATTTTTGTGATTATTTTGGTTCAAATAATACATGCAATTTAAGTGATTTATTAAGCATTAATATTAACGCTATAAATACAGACGATATCGACAATACTGTGATTTGTAATGAACAGCATAGTGACGCATACTGTATGAACATAATCACGAAAATTAATTCAATCAATAAAACAAACAAAAATTTAGTGAAACGCTTTCGAATCGACGAACAAAACAGATTATTTCATAAACGAAGAAACGTTTCAAAAACGAACAATAATTATCAGCTCGTAATACCGAAATTACTAGTAAAAAACATTATTGAGGTTTATCACGATAGAGCCGGACATAACGGGTTCGACAAAACCGAGCGATTAATTAGTTCTAAGTTTTGGTTTCAATTCATGCGTTCGGAAATCAGAGCATATATAATAAATTGCGAAAAATGTCAGAAAACAAAAACAGTTACACACAAACCCTATGGTAGTGGTAAAGTGTTTGAGGTTCCGTCGGAACCATTCTTCGCCGTCGAAATTGACTGCGTTGGTTCGTTAAAGACCACTAACAATGGCAACACATATATAGTGACACTTACTGATCGTTTGACACGATATTTAATAGCATCAGCGATTCCTAATCAAAAAGCTGATACGATCATCAAATTTTTAGAAGTCGCGGCAAAACACTCAATGCCTTGCATTCTACTGACGGACAGACATCCGAGTTTCATGTCAGAAACATTTCAAAAATATTGCAGTAATGTTGGCATTCGACACTCTGTGACCTCTAGTTTTGAGCCATCGAGTAACGGAATCAGTGAAATAAGTATTTATAAATTAATAAAGAAGATGCGCATACTTAGCGACCATCACTCAAGAGATTGGGACCATTGTCTTCCTCTGGCGTGCCGTTATATAAATTTAACTGAAAACAGTACAACAAAATACTCGCCATTTTATTTACTACACGGCTATACTTCAAAAAATACTTTAGACCGTAAGCTAAAGCTTAGCCAAATGGTTGGCACAGAAAACATTGAGCCATCAGTTAATTTATTAGAAAACGCGAGAAAAAAGGCTCAACAGAATATTTTAGTGCGGAACACCAGTGGTGCGAAAGAAAAAACGAAAATACACTCAAACCTACATTTTAAAAATTAGATATCAGATTGATTGTGGATAAAACCATTAGCGTTGGCATAAGCCATAAATTCGCCGCTCCATACACAGGACCGTTCATTATTTTACGTATAGTCAATGATGACGTATATAAAGTCATTGACTTAAAGAAAGGCAACTCTAGAATACGCACTATTAGTGCCCGCCTTTGTAAGCCATTCTTTTGCGATAAACCACATAAATGGTATTTTTACGAAAAACTAGATAAAGATAACGAATTGAATGCCTTATTAGATAAAAACAACGATGAAAACAAAATATTAGATGTACGCGATTATGAGAAATGGAAATTTCTTGAAAAACAAAGTAAACTCAGAAACGACGAGAAACTTAACAATTTATTTAAAGAAAATGAAGAGAAAATTATTGACAACTATATTCGTTCACATAATAAATTATTAGAAAATAAATACAAGAAAAGAAAATACACGAAACGAAAAATAAAACCAAACAAAATAAAACGCATTATAAACGATAAAACAGTGCAAAAGAAAATAGAAGAAACGATAGATAAAAACCGCAAACAACTCAATAAACAGGTTATAACCACTCGAAGAGGTAGGTTAGTGAAACCTAACCCTGAACTCAGTTATTTTTGTTGTGTTAACAACATTAACGATTACTTAACTGTAGTTTATAAAAATTTAGTCTAAAACTTTTTACATTATATTTATCACTACTTGTGAATTTTAATTACACACCAAAAAATAATTTTAACAAATATTTTA
The DNA here is from genome assembly GCA_034698365.1 of Steganacarus magnus. Taxonomy (NCBI): domain Eukaryota; kingdom Metazoa; phylum Arthropoda; class Arachnida; order Sarcoptiformes; family Steganacaridae; genus Steganacarus; species Steganacarus magnus. Next base: position 8,838 of record JAQIVF010001169.1, read on the forward strand.
AATCAATTAACTTTTAATTAGCAATTGATTTCTAATTTTTTTAATAGTATTAATAATCTTAGATATTTTAAATATCCATTTTATCCTCACACTAGATATTTAAATTTATTTTAAATATTGATGTGATATTTTTCTAATTAGATTTTATACATTATACTCACCTGATGTGATATTAAAATTGTTTGCCCTATAATTACATATATATTTAAAGAATTTCTGTGCAGTAATTTATAATATTAATTGAAATATTTAATAACAGTATTTGAATTTATTTCAAATATTTGTATTTATCGAACTAATTTCAATTTAAACAACATCTCAAATATTAAGTGAATTCTGCAGTTTGTTTTACACTGCTTTCACTTCTTTCGCAACTAATATTATTGAAAGTGACTTCACATTACAAACATGATCTCACATAACTGTCAAACATTTATATTTATATTTTTTCAAGTCTGTTATTAGACTTATATTTTTTCTTAACCCAAAGAACGGGTTACAGCTATTTGAAGGCTGTTAGTTATAACTGCAGAGAGCTTACATACCAGTCGTTAACTCATTTTTTTCATTCCTTCGCATAACTAATCGTAAGACGTTTTAAACAACGCGTTTTCATAGTTATAGGTAGTAATAGTGAAAGAAAGCCATTCTACTCCCCATAAATATAAAAAATAATGCTTTTCCTGACTCTGAGGGCCAACAGAAGCCAGTAATAAGCAGATTCGAAACAAAGCATATAATTTATTTGAGTGTTGAGGAGACAAACTCAAACTCTATTCACTCTTTCGTTGTGTGTCTTACAGTACACTTCACATAAGAGCTCAGCTCAAATCACTCTCATTTAAGAAATATTTTTATTTCTTTTTATTTCTCACACATTTTTTGTGCGCTCTTGTGGTATGGCTAACACGTCGGATAATACTGTGTCTACAATTGACAGAACAGTAGGCCATAAAATTAAATTTATAATAAAACCTAAAGGGTTCGTAGATTTGCAGCCAATAAATTGGCAAATAACTGAACTCTTCATTTGTCGGAGAGACACTTTGAAAGAAGTCTTAAATAGTTTTTTGAAATTCACGGTTTATGTAAGTGAAAAGAAGTGTATTAAAAACAGTGTCATCACATCTAAAAACGAAATTTTAATTTACGGTGAAATACTAGCGATTGATTTAGAAAACGTTATGTCTGTTGTGAATGAAAAATTTAAAACAACGTCACTAAAGGGCGACTTATATAAACCGGAAGGAAGAAATGTAATACTCATTCCGTCATTATTTCAGCATTACATTAAAAACTGTGACTGTAATTTCAACGACCAAATCATTAAACGTCGCAAACTTAACAATTTTAATATCGACAACGTTTTGTGGACTGAATCTCTAATTAAACCAAAAGACATGTCGTCTTCGATAAACAGACAATTTGAAGAACTATTTACAGGCAGAACCTGGCCTTTAGTGGTATGGGATTGGCATAGAATCTACAACAATGCGGGAGAAGTAATGCCAGCACGTGTTCGTGACGAACCGATAGACGATAAAGATTTTGATTGTCCGACACGTATTCCCGAGAATCAGACATACGATAAGCGAAACAGTCTGAATGTCTTCAAGAATCAGAATCGCTAGAACTACTTGTATCACTACTAAACAATTGCCTAAATAATGCTGCTTTATAGCAGCGCCTTTCGTAGATGTATTTTATCACGATCCTGTTGTTTATAAAATAGAATCCTTGTTTTTGAATCAAATTGTCAACTTTTTCATGAATTACAGATATGTAATTCGTTAATGTTTTTGTTATTGATATAAAGAAAACAGTCCCTGAAACGACAGGGTTTTCTTCTGCCTCAATAATTCTATTTCTTGTTTCAATCTGTCTTTCTGTTAATAATTCATGTTTCTTAACAAGTTCGTCAATAAGTTTAGTTAAAAGTGTTACTGTGATAACAATTCTGGTCCTAAGCTAGAGGTCGCTAGTTGTCATTACTTGAGATATTTATCTATTATTAGGAATTGAATATTTTTAAGTATTTTGCAAACAAATCATATCTTAAGCGATCGTTTTAATTTTATAAAAGTTTAAGTATACGGTGCCGTTTTGATTTTCCGTCATTCTTGTAGGCCTGTTGTCATCTACCCATAGCAATTTATTGACAGGGATTATGACTAAGACCTGTTTGCTTACTGTGATTTCACTCCTAGTATTTGTTACTATTATTGGAGTAACTACTTTGAGTTCTAACACATCTCGTTTCATAATAATGTAAGGGCACCGTGTACTTATTAATTTCAGACTTCCATTAACAAATTACATCGGGAATATCATTAATCTTTTCATCGGGATTTCTATAGTTATATTTTGTTTAAGGGTAAACTTTAAAGTATGGTTTGTTTGTGTAAAATTCAAACTCAGAATCCATTCGTTATAGAGGTCTTCGGAAATTTTAGCTTTATGGGCTGATAGTTTGATAACTTTTAATTTTTTGTATCTAATGATTAGAATTAAACTGACTATCAATAACAGAACTAAAGCAGTATCTATTGCAGCACTTGTTATTTGGATGTCTTCTAATTGGCTTTTAGAAAACAGGGCAAACGCGGAGACTTGGTCAATAACGACTACATTCGATATGCCTATCATCCATCTGTTTTCTCTTATTAGATTTATTAGAACTATGAAATTTATATAATAAGAAACCATTTTACTGATCAATGTTATCATGGCAAAACTTGAATAATGAAACCCTGAGGATTCTTGGTAGGCGTTTAATTCAGACATTGAATTAGATAAAGTATCTGTCGCTTTCCATAAATATCCTGTCACTGAAGTTAATATAGAGTTATCCATATAAATCATGGAATTAAAATCTGATAAGTTAAATTTATTTAACTGAGGCGTTAAGAACTTTGGTGTAAAGTTAAAATAAGGAAAGCTCAAGGATTCTAACATAAATGTTGGTGACTTAATATTGATTATTGTCTCATTATCGTCAGTGTTAAGAGGTCCTAACAGAGTAAAATGTTTTGCCGTTACGTAACAACTAGGTTTTATTATAACTATTTCAGTCCAATTATAAACCGTTTTAAAGGATGGTTGAACCCCTAAGCAATTTACTGTGTAAGATTGTATTTCTTCTTTATGGACTATTCTGTTATTTTGATAGGTGTATATAGTAGTCTTTGGTTTATTTCGAAGTTGCAATTATTTATAATGTCTGTTTCCTCCCAATTCCATATGGCTCTGTCACAAGGTGAGGGTTCTGATAAATAGTTTAAACCAAAAACATAACACAACTGTTTATCAGCTATCGGTATACATGCGAAATTATAAATGCTTGCTTCGTGGGAAAGTTCGTCGGTTATGGGATCTGTTAACCAGATTTTCTTATCTAATTTGGTTTGTAAATAATGAGTTTTATTATTAGATTTTAAGTTAATGTCGTTACAAACTTTACTGTGACAAGGGAACGATAAGGAAGTGGCACTGATTAAACTAAATTTTGTTTTCTGTGAGTGTTTATTTAATGGGACTGTTAATTTTATTATAAAGTTTTCTTTATTTATATAAACAGAAACTAACTTCATTACATAATAATAGTGCCAATTCTCCAGAGAAATCCCTAATATATAATTCGGAATAACATGTTGTTCGATTTCTAAAAGTATATCTTTTAACTGAGGCCATGAAATTAAATTAAAGGGTAAAAGTCCTTGCCTAAGCTGGATGATTGACGTTACCCAACTTTCTACAGAATTGGTTAACAGATTCATATTGTAAATAGCCGACAATGCAGAAGAGAAAGAGTCTATAATATTAAATTGAGCTTCTATTGAATAATAATCAAATAAGTATAAATCTGACAAATGGCTCCATACATCATCTAGGTTTTTGTCAATGTTTTCTATATGAGAGCCTAGTTTATTTAAGCCATTATTAATCTGTTTATTTCTGTTCTCAATAATATGGGTTAGCTCGATAAAACTTTTAGCTAAAACCACTGTGGTATTTTTCTGCTTATCAGCCATCTCAAAGAGTCTGTTAACGTTTTTAGACACCCTATTGACATCCCTTGCGGTTGCTGTTCCGAAAAGTTCTTTAGTAATAATTCCTATCTGTGGAAAAAGAGACCTCTGCGTTCTGTTTTCAGAACGTTCTTGTCTACTTATATATGTGGTTTTTACTTCATTAAATATATCTTTATAAATACTATATTTATTGCCTAATCGGCATCTCCACCATATTTTGTGATGATTAAAATCGAATCACAAAGAACCTTATCTCTTAGAAGGAATTACAAGCGAAGGGGGCTTGATTTACGCTATAATTCCTTTTGTCGGTGTCCCCGGATCTCGAACGTTTGGCGCTCAATGTATGTTCTCGATCCTTTCTACGTTTTATCGAGCGGTTAACCCTAGTATGATCCGTGAGGACCGTATGCTCGATAGAACCCCAAGAGTCAGTGTGTGGTACGACACAGCGTGAGAACGCTACGTCTGATATGGCGCGACAAAGTCACGCCGAGTACGGCACAGTCGATGCTACGCCAGACACGGCAAAAGCCACGCCACTTGTGGTATAGTTGAACTATACCGAAACGTGACAGATAAGTCACGTTTAACTACGACACAACCTCACTGCGTCGCGCACCTCAGCACAATGTCGTCTTCCTTGGCTCCCTCTAACTCCGCCACTCGCCTCTAGCGCCGCCACTCGCCTCTAGCGCCGCCACACGCCTCTAGCGCTGCCACTCGCCTCTATCGCCACCACTCGCCTCTAGCGCCGCCACACGCCTCTAGCGCCGTCACTCAAACGATTATCCGACTGTCGGTTCAGTACGATACTTTTACAGAGGTCGCGTCTGACAGACGAACACTGATTAGCGATTATGTACGGTACGACACAGGTCACACCAGAGTACTGTATGGTACAGACCACACCTGAATAACACAGCAAAAGCTATGTATTATTACGGCACGACTCTAGCTCACGCCAAGGCCGTACAGCACGAAGCTATACTATGTATACGGCACGGTACAAGACCACACCAGTCATATTTACCATTTGTCCTGTGGTTAGCAGCGAACCAAAACGACGAATAACACACACGAGTTTATACTTTTAAAATATACTTTTATTTAATTAAAATTAAGTCTAACGAGTCAAAGCTGGCTGTGATTTGAACTTAAATGCTACGGCTAATAATGCCACAGCAGTTCTGAGTACAAGTTGACAAGTTAACTGGTTGCTTCTCAGAGCTGTTGTGGTAGTTTTTATACTAGTGGTTCACGTGAACCACTAGTGATCAGTATCACCTCACTCCTCATTTTCGTCGTACATCATTTCATGTTTTTATTTCATGTATTTCACGTTTTCGTCACATTTTCTATTCATTCATTTATTCATTTGTTCATTCATTAATTCATTTTTCTCATCGTTATCATTTTCATTAATCGTCATTTTATTAGTGAAAAGAGTAACTCTTTGTTACTCTTCTGTTTTCGAAGATTAGAGCTTAAGCTCTAATCTCATTCACACGCCAGTCTGGCGTCTCGTATTTCTCGTGAAAGTTTTCACGAGAAATAGCATCGCATCATCGATGGTCGCCACTCAGGTGAGTATAGCCTTTATTATTATTATTATTATCACAATAGTTGCTAACACTCATATTATTGATAAGAAAAATAATGAATTTTTTTGTTACTAAGAGAAAACTATAACTAAGATAATACTGAGAATTTTTCAAAAAATTATTAAAAAATAAATTCGAATTTTGTTGGACAGAAATATTAGATAATCCTAAATAATTTAGCAAATATTTCATGAAGTTTAAATAGATGGCATTAAATTATATAATTTTAAAGAGAATTACACTCAATAATTATGTGATGACGTGTCATAAGATTATACATTTTACATTGACTTTTATTGTTTTGTTTATATAAAGTAAGTAAAATAATAAATTTAATAATTACCTCAATTGTATTAATTTAAATAAAAGAAATTTTACAAATTAATTAATTTTAAAGGAAAACTCAAATAGTTAAGCAAATTATATCACGAGTATCTATGAATGTATTTAACACTTTCTTGAAATTATATTTAATAAAAGCATTAAATGAGATGTATTGCACTTTCTATTAATGAAGTGTTTTGAACCTAATCAGCACTTCATAACTATGGTTTCATATAATCAGCTTTTGCTATAATTTTATTAACTACGTTTACCTAAAATATTTTAACATTTTTAAGCGTAAAAATTAGTCTATAATTTATCATTAAAACATACAACTGAATTAATCATGGAACTGGAGATTTTTGGCATATGGCAGGTTTTTATCATAGTTTAATAATTTTTACTTTATTATTTAAACATATATGTTTTTCAAAGTTTTATTTCAAATGTCTTTAAGAGATGCACAATTTTAATTGCACATAAGCATAGTTACACAGTGATTGGTCTTGCCTGGGTCTTCACACCCTAGAAAAATTGAGACTTGAATAATTGTGGTTAAAATCCGTTGTTTATTATTAGAGTCTCAAAATGATAGCATTTGCTATTTTTTTATTTCACGTGATAATAGCTTTTAAATGCTATATGA
>JAQIVF010001170.1:0-15439 GCA_034698365.1 Steganacarus magnus
AACTAGTCTCTCTCTCTCTCTCTCTCTCTCTCTCTCTCTCCTCTCTCTCTCTCTCTCTCTCGACGTTTATAATGATCGTTATATAAGTTGGCTGATGCGATGCCTTTGGCAATTGCCATCAAGTAATGCATCACCCAGAACAACATTTCTCGACATTGACGTTGTCTTGTTATCATCTTTACTTACTCTCACTTTGCCGAATGCATTAACAATTATATTTATTATTTTAGTTTATTTAAATTAATATCTACAGCATTTTTTCTTCAAATTTATGTAATTTTTGATTAAATAATTTTACCATTTTGTAAATATCTTTTCTAATGTACCAATTAAAGCCACAGAGAATAAATCTTCGATAAATATGCAACAATATCATTGCAAAAAGTGTTACCTTATAGAGTACAGTACTCAACCTTTATGAAAATTTTAATCGCATTTATCAGATTAATCTTAATTTAACCAATTTTTAAAAAAAATTTTAGCGGTGTTCTGAAAGCTAACCAATTTTATGAATTTTTGTGTTATCACGAAAAGTCATCAACTAAGCCTATTTATTTCAGTCAAAATAAGTGTTATAAGTGTTTTATCGATAAAATATAAAATACATAATTGAGTCATATTTAATCTAGTTTTGTAACAATTTATTAAAAAATGAAACCTTTTTTCTTAGTTGTCTAAAGAAACATCTCTCTAGTTTGATAGTTAAAGAATTTTTTTCGACGTTTAAAAAGATTTTCAGAGATAATAAATAGATTTTTTTTTAAATTGTACAAATTGTTTGGTATCCCCTAAAATCTTTAAAATTTTAGGTTTTAATTCAAATGTTTGCCTAAATATTTTAAAGTTTTTTAAATTTATACTTAATTATTAAATGATTATAAATAAATATATTGAGCTCAAAATAAGGTGATTATGCTCAATTCTAAGCCAAGTTATTTCTACAATTAAGAAATAAACAGGTAAAACTAGTCGGCATTAAGCCAAATATAATTAGCTTATAAGCAAAATTGTCCGAAAACTTCGAAATTACTCTAAGCTTTTAAAAATTTTAGTATTATCATAAAACTGAACCAAATTATTTTTGCCTTTGTAAAGAAATTTATCCGCAAAAAGCAACAAAAAAATAAACTTCTAAGCCAGAATAAGTGGTTCCAAAAATTTTGTATAACCAATAATTTACAGTATAAAGATTTTTAAATGTGAGTTATAGCGATTGCCGCGTGTCTCTAGTATTGTATAAGTTTACTTCTAACACAAAGATTTATTATTATTTATTAATTTGTGTTATAATTTAATAAAAAATAATTTTTTGTAACTATAATTTTAATATTGGGATTGTTACTCTAGGACGCTATAATACTTTAATAATTAATTATTGTTTCAGACTAAAGATTTTATTAGATTATCATTCCTGTAAATGATTAAAATTTAAAGATATAATTGATTTTTCTAATGTTTGTTAATTAACTCTGAATGCTTAAATATAATTTTAGGCTAAATGGAGAATAACAATGTTCTATATGCTGTATATAAGCTTATGTCTGAAGTCTTAGAGTATCTTAAAGTAGCTAAAAAGTTGGCCACACACACACACACACACACACACACACACACACGAGACCAATATATAAACCATGAGAAGAGAGAAACAAAGTATATTAAAGATAATTATATTAAGAAAACAGATTATGAATCTGCGCTATAATACATTAAATATTCAAAGCACTTAATTATTCATAAAAAAGAATCGCACAAACAATCTTTATATTTAATTTGTGACAAACAATCTATTTTATTTTATATATAGTATACGTATTTCGTGATTAGAAATTTTTTACCAGTTTTGACGGTTTGCAGTGAAATGAATAGTTTAGTTTTAACCATTATTTAGTTTTCGCCAATATATCACTTTTAATTAATTAGCGTTTTGTTTGCAAAAATAATTCATACTTAACATCTGTATAGTTTTTTTGTAGCTTACGGTTAATTAATTTCTGAAAACCCCAGTGTTCGTCAATAACGAGTTTAGGTTTATGTATAAAAAATTGTCCACTCTTTGATGAATTGATTCATTTTAAAATTAAAACACCTCAACAAAGTACAACAATTGTTTTTAAAACATTCAAAACTAATGGCTAAACTAATATAACAAAAAATTATTAGTTTTAAGCAAATTCCAGTGATTTATTTATTTGTATCAAATAAGGGATTCTGTAGCTCAAAAATATTGCTCATTTTTGTATAACAAACTGATAAAAAGCTATGACTGGTGACTGGTATATGAAAGAGTCAGAACAAATCTAATTCATGGCTTTTTCACTTGGTTTATGAGTTGTGCATTTTCTACGATGACATTGTCTAATCCCAAATGACACTCGCCTCTGTGTGCGTGCATAATAAATTGTGTTGCAAAAACCTGATTTTCGCAGTCTTGCATTCCTTTTTAGTAATGAAACAACACGAGAGAGAGAGAGAGAGAGAGAGAGAGAGAGAGAGACTAGTAGAGAGTGATGCTTAAGGATAAAAAGAGTAGTGTTGGTATTTTCACTCTTGTATTTATTTTTAATAAAGTTTTGGAGCGCCTGTTGCGTTATACGTTGCGTTCGCCATCGCTGGCATAGCCATCAATATCATCGAAAAGTTGCCAAGAGATTTGCCTATTCATTATTTACCATATAATGACGCTCTAAAAAAGTAGTGAAAGTTTTAACTGTCAAAAACTTTTGTGCTCTTATATCATTTTATGACATTATATAAATATGACATAAATTGTCTCGTTTACAACAGATATAATTATATAACGAAAAGTATAGCTATGCGCGAAAACTTTTGGGACTCGGTTTTATCTTTAGTTTTTATCTTATGGTGTGATAATTCAATATTGTTGCAGATGTTGCGCTTCACCAGCGAATGCGTTGCAATACTTTAGGTTCAAAATATCTATTTTGCTTTTAATGTTTTACTTTCTCAAAAAGACTTTGTGTGCAACAAATCTTATTATAAAAACCATATAGAAAAAAGTTATAAATAGCTGATGAAAAGTTTTAGCGTAACGACAAGCGTTGCGTAAAAACTGCTATCCTTATACCGTACACATACGAGAAAAGATTGAGTACAGTAACTACAGTTCTACACATCGCATCGCACTAAAGCTTATTGTTATTTTAAATATAGTTTGGCACTTTAATAGTAATAAAATTTAAAATTAATTACTATACTTGTATAGAGTGGAGAAAAAAGTTTAAAATTCTTTTTGCGTTGGTATGGCGTCGATATGAACTCGCGGGTCAAAGAAATCTAGTTATTAAAATAAGTAATACATGATTAATAAGAAGCGCACGCTAACGCTAGCCGTTTAAGATTCCCTTCGATAATGAATTAAAGTTTAAACTTGCCAATGACTGGCTCGCAATTTATTTTATATTGTTGTCATGTCCTGTTATTAAAGGAAGAGATGCGAGATGCTGTCCAATCACCTCAAGCGAAGTAATTTTTTTAAATAGACATCGGTTTTGCGATAGATTTTTTCTCGCGGAGTAAAAAATTCTTAAGATTGAAATAATGATTGCCAGGCATAGATATGATACTTATTTAGTCGTTTAATACTAGTTTATAATCGGAAAAATTGTTTGTAATTAGAATATTCCTTTCAATACTAGAAATATATACATATCTCTTGGAGAGTCGCCGAGAGTTTTGATTTACATATCTATTGCCGAATTTTATTGCTATCAATTAAAAGTGAAGCAAAAGAAGTAACCAAAAGCAAGAAAAGCGCTTTTAAAACTTAAGATAATAATGCAATAATATTTCAATAAATCCATAATATTCTTAAGTAAGTATTTTCTTCTATATTTTCGTTTCTCTTAAAAATCTTTTTGTATGAAATTACAAATCTAGAGAATTCTAGAAGTTTTAATGTTTATAATTTTAAAATTAACGTATAATACATAAGCATATTCTTAAGACTTGATAAATAAATTGAACATTCCTTTGCCATTTTTTCATTGCTGATTAATTCCCTCATTAGTGAGTTTGGGTTTAATCTGATCTCTGATCAGTAGCTACGAGCCAAGAATATTAAAAAAACTTTAAGCATCCAAAAGTGCTATATATAACAGATAAATTTTATACAAATAATAGCATTTAATACCTATTTTTAATGATGTTACCAGAAGTTACGCGATAACCGGTAGTGTTCCAGAATTAGTGTGTCCTCATTTGCATGCAATAAGTAAATGTCTCGCTAGAATAATATAAATGCGAATGAAATGTTAATAAAATTACATTGTATCAAATTAAGAAAATCTTTTGCATAACACATTTAAGTTATTTTCTGAAGTTTAATTTTTCATGACTTGCGTGAATTTAATATTAACACATTGTTCTATATAAATATATTTAAATTTTTTTATAACATTTTCGGTTTAATATATTATTTTTCATTTTATGTAAAAAAGAGAAATATAAATGCGTTAACAAAATCTTCAATTGCAATCAGGTTTAGTTTTTTCCCATTGACTATTGTTATAAAGTCAATATATGCTAATAGTTTGAATTTCAATTATTGTAATTATTTAGATAAATATTATTATAGTCCATTAAAAATTACATTGTATCTTAAGTGGTTCAGTGTTTTTATTTCTTTTGGTTCGTCAATTTAAATTAATTAATTTAGAAAAACTATTATTAATGTTTCAAACTAAGTTATTAAATTTAAAAAAAATCCCGGATTAAAATCTACTTATTTAAAATTTTACATATCGATTAAAATTTAAAAAAATTATTAATTATAATTTAAATTTTGTAATTACCGATGAGCTAAATTTTATTTATTTATTTTTTTGCAAATTGATTATTTTATTTTACATTTTAATTATATATATATCCTATTAATTGGTAAAATGATAAAATTAAAGTCATTACTAAAATCATTGCTTTATTAACTAAATTGATAAAAGGTTAAAGAACTGAGCTTAAAAAGCTAAGTTAAAAATAAAAAATTTCTTGGTTATTACAGAGTTGGAAAAAAGTGCTATCCTTGTTAAAGTAAAAGTTAGAGCTTTTATTAGTCTTTTAAAATAACTTAAATTGATTAAAAATAACATCAATTAGCTGTTGATAGCCAGAATAACTCCTCAAAAGTTGTTTATATATTTGCATTAAAAATAAGCACTAAAAATGTACATTAAACTAACCCAAACCCCAGGTGACTAAATAGACAGTTAACTATAATTTCTTTTTAAACTAACTTCAAATTCTGTGTTTTGTAACTTTGTGTCGTAAAATCTACATATCCAGATAAAAATTCGTATGCTTATGTTAAATACAACCAATGTTTTATTGTAAATATTCTGCTTCTCTATCATAACACTAAACTTTTTTCATTAAACTTTTCGTACCGTATACATACACAAATCTCTCTCTCTCTCTCTCTCTCTCTCTCTCTCTCTCTCTCTCTCTCTCTCTCTCAAGCTTATATTCAAAGAATCAACAGCGGCGGCAGTGACAGCATCAGAATCAGCGACTGCACTGCTCGCTGCTTTGGCAGAAGAGAGGAGAGAGCAGAGCTTTGCAGCAAATATCGTGCATCAAACAGGACTGTATATATTGAGTGAACAATTCTCTCGAGGGAACATTTCGTCTCAATTCCATTTCATCTCTGTTTTATAACATTGCAAATGCGAAACATTAACATTAACGGCACAAGCATTTTTAAAAATGTGGTTTTCTTTTCTCTAAACAAAAATGTAAAAGCATAAGAGATAAAATAGTTTATTCGCCAATAGAATAAGAAAGAGAGAAGTACTCTAAACTAATAGTGATCCGAAATAAATGCCAGCACTGATAGTCGAGCAGAATTTTTTTTGTTTGCCTCGTCGTCTCTCTTCTTGTCTCTTTTTATACACAATTACATTAACTCATGCAGACATTTAGCAAAAATATTTGATGTTAAATTAAATATAATTTATGTTTAAACATGTATTTCGCATGATTTATGAAACCCTTTATTGAGAGGAAAAAATATTGTTAGCATTTCTGATGAAATAAAAACGAATAAAATAGAAAAATAGTTAGGAATAAATTTCGGAAAAATAAAGCCAAAGGCATTTTGTAAAACATTATTTTTTATTGATTATCAAAGTTTATTTTTTATTATAATGTCGTTAAAATGTTTTTTATTAGAATTTTATTAAACTCATAAAACCGATGCATAAAAATTTAAAACGTGTGGAAATTTATTTTAACAAAAATAAACCTCGGTTTAAAAAGCATTGACTTATGTTTGGTCCATAAATTGGTACAAACACTTCACTTCTACACAATAATTTTTGTGTAAATTGAATTTTTGATTATAACACTATGGTTAAGGACTATAAGCGCAAAAACAATTAATCTTAGATAATAACTCTATCGGAATAAGAAGTGACATTTTGATTCCTGTTGCGCGAATGTTGAATGCATTAAAGCATTGGTGGGATCACTAATATATTAGTAAAATTGGTGGTGAATGGTATTCGGCTCAATGATTTAATGCAATTGCCTTTTCCAGTAATCTCTACATGTTTTGGAGGGCCGACAAAAGGAATTGCAAGAGAGAAGAGAAGAGAAAAGTGCTGCTTGCCATCCACTGTAGTGCATTTGCGGCACAACAGTAAAGAGAGGCAAAACTCAAAAGTAGAGAATAGAAGAGAGAAGGGGAGAGAGAGAGAGAGTTTTGTGTATTATAACTATAACTGGGGCACACACTCTCCGACATATAACCAATAGATCCATACACTGCACTCTTTGCACAAATAAACATTAAATGAGCGCATATATAATAAAAAAGGATGAGGAAAAGGAGATGGGATGAGTAGGGATGCGTAGATGGATGCGGATGTGGTAATGCTCATTACTCTCCTTTCGCTGCTCTCGAGTATCACTTGTTTTGAATGTGTGTGTGTATGCGTTCAATCACTACACCAATATTAGCGCATAAAATTGTTTGCCACGAGTTTTATTGAGTGTGTAGTAAAATAGCTGCCATATAGTTTTATGTATGAAAATGTCATTCAAAACATATATAAATATATCAAAAACAAAAAAGTTAATATTTTTGATACTTTTTGTTTTTTGTGATCAGAAAACTATAAAAGCTTTGATTTTTAGCTCGCTTCATACAGATGAAGGAGAGCTTATGGATTTGACACTGTCCGTCTGTCTGTATGTACGCAGACCTCTTAATTCCAAGAAGTCTTTCACGCCATTGCTATATCTTAATACCTTATAACACTTAAATTATAAAGTTATTTATGATCAAATGGAAGTGAGCTCTCTATGAATGTGTCGTTCTTGTTTTCTATTCTTTTAGTTATTTATTATTACTATATTTTTCCAAAAATATTTTTTAGTTAACTTTGAAAAGTCGAGTTTGAATTTGAAATAAAACAGTTTAGTTATATCTGTCTGTCTGTGTGGACAGTACTTCTATAGGAAAGCTACTGATCATAGGTTTTATAAATAATAAAAGGATTTTTTACTTTCTTGTTGGAAAAAAAATAGTTTAATTACAGTTAACAGAGCGCGAGATAACAAACTGCTCATATATTATAATATTATTATAAAATAAAATATAATTATCAATTCCTCGGTGAGAATATCGTAACACATTTGCATGAATTATCTGATAACATGTACTAGTAATTAAAAACAATTTCTAGTGTAATACATTTTACTTAATTTATTTAAAACAAACATACGATATAAATAATTTTTATATATAAATAAAATATCGTTTTGTTTTATCTCGAATAACATATTACTTAAAGGTAGAGAAACGAACTAAATTTATGATGATATTTCTAAAAATACAGTTATACTGCAAAAAAAGAACTCGTAAGAGAGGCTATCTGTTTAATGCTTTATCTCTTAATTTTTTAATTTTATTGAAATTGTGGTTTTATACAGTTTAAAAGTTCAATTGGATACTTAATTAGTTTATTCCTCCCTATTGAATAAATAATATTATCCAATATATAAGCAAATAGTAAATTGCGGAGAGAGCGAGAGAGAGAGAGAGAGATTTGAAGACAAATTGTTACATGTTTGCGCTTCAATCTCAACGCCACTCAAAATTAATTGTGTAAATCTTCACTCTATTTATAATGAAACAGTGAGAAGCTTTTTAATTACAGCTTTGCTCAATTCTCTAATCTAATTAAGTGTTCCGCTACTTAATTGGAATGAAGCCTATTTTTTTTATTAGATGTTTTCTTTTGTTGCTTCCCTTTTCGCGTTAATGACTGAACAATAGACGCATTTTGGTTGAGTGCTGCGCATCATATGATGCTGTTCTCCAACAACAATAGCAATGCTTTCTTATAGAAAAGAGGCTGTTCTTAAACTATTTGTGGAGCCAATCTTTGTTGATTCTGCAACACAATTCTGCGCTTTTCATTGATAGCAACCACACATAACTATATCCTTGTTTGATATATTAAAGTCATTTTGCTTCACATTTTGTTTTATTTTGTTTTAAAATAGTTTTTTTCTCGCAAAAAGGATTTCATTTAAACTTATATCTTCGCATAATAACTTGAACTTTATTTTCTTTTAAGTAATTTACTTTTTCTTTGCTTCACATTTGTGAAGAAAAGTAAAAAATTTTGTTTGAATTATATATCTCTAATGCATTTTCAATTTTTAACTTAAGTTTTCTGTCAGAGTTTATAAGTTAATAACTTGTATTTAATAGTTTACAATAAATACAACGCATTAAAATTTATGACATTAGATTGGAGTGCATCCAAATATGATGACAAACACAGTCAACAACAAAAAGAATTATATAGAAAGAAATTTTCGGAACACATGAAAGAGATAAGTGTAGAAGAATACAAAAAATGGTGTGTTTTTCCCTAATGACAATTGAGAGAAAAGTCACTCGAGAGAGTTTGTAGAGTCTGTGTTCATGATAATAAAGAGAATTGAGAAAGAGATGGAGAGTGAGAGAGAGACCGAAACAAAAAACAAACCCCAATAACTAATAGAAGAGGAGATGAGAATACTAAGCATTAATGTTTTGTAGAGATGCTAATAAATAGCTATATGGCTGTATGGCTGTATGTATGGTCGTAAGTATGGCTATATGTTTTAGTGTGTGTATTCGCTTTGTATGAGTGTGTTATTGTTGCATTATTTATGCACTTATTGTTTGGAGGGATACATAATCGCCACTCATTTTTACTGCGATGCTCTCACTGTATTCAATTGGTTTTTGTTCGATAAATAATATAAATAATGCGTAACTCGCGAAGCTTAACGAGCGAAAAACAAAAATCATTGATCCCTAAAAGATTTTTGGCAAATGATTTATTTTGATAAAAGTCTATGGGATAATAATTGCGTTAATCATGTGCTCTGTGGTCATCATGGTCACGATGATCATACCATACGCCATATCATACGACTATCATTGATGTTAGTCATTAGCATTATTCGATTTCCGTTTCATCAGACAAGGATCAGCATCGATGAAACAGTTGGCCGGCAACTCATTCTTATGGCTATATAAATAAATATAACGCACTTCACTAAAATATAGCTATCGTTTTATTTTTGTTTTTCATATATATATCTATGTGTGTGTGTGTGTGTGTTATACTCTACTTTTACTGTACTCTATCTGTGTGTATGTGTTATGTGTTAGCTTTTCTGCACATCAATCGTCTATTATTAATGGCAATTCGGGTCATAAGAGGATGCTGACCATTGTACATAATCCATCTGCATCTGCATCCAAGAGATATGCCCACAAGAGTATCACTTTCAATCTTAATCTGGTGTACACACCATAACCACGACTTTTCTGATTTATGAATTATGCCTTTTTCGAATTTCCTTTCCGCCAAAGTCATTAATACAACCATACAGCCATACAAACTGCAAACTTTTGTAAGACTCAAAAAAATGCAATCATAATTCAGTGACCATTATTGAGAAAGAGAGAGAGAGAGAGAGAGAGAGAGAGAGAGAGAGAGAGAGGGAAGTTAAGAATCACTTCTTTGCTTCATGTGTGCACTCACTGATACACTTTTTAGCAAAGATTTGCTGTAATCATTTGTCATCGCATGCAAACATTTTTTTGTGCTAATTATTTATGCAATTAAATGATTAGAATAAAGTTTGCTATCAATGTTTATAAATGCGTGAAAAACAAGAACACATATATTTTATATGTTTTATTACAGTATGGCGTATATTTTATCGATACTTTGTGCACACATTTATGGTAATTTTATTTCAAAAAATATAAATAATTGTTTTGAGTGTAATGAAAAAACCGAGAAAATTTAAAATGCATAAATTCTTTGGCCTTTTTTTGTTGAGCATATTTTAAAGTCGAAAATAATTCATGTTTAGATCAAAACATATGCTAATTATATCAATCTCTCTTATTTTTTGAATTAGTTTTTTTTAAAATGAAAAAAATATTTGCCAAACCGGCAAATAAAGCGCTTCTGATGGCTTACTATATGTGTTCGCATTTATTAAGATTTAGAAAACTACACGTTAAGATGAATAGCGAATGTTTCGATTAATCTTTATTCCAGTATCATTAGTGACACATTCGTTTTTCTCAGACACGAGAACTATTTCTGTTAAATAACTGTGGTGTTAACCCTTTTTTTCTCCTCAAATATAATCGAGTGTACTGTGCATATGTGTGCGCCTCAAACACAACTGAATTTTGTTTCTTCTTCTATATGTTATCTAGAATTTGTCTTAACACTCCCTTTCCAACTTTAACTTTTTGGAAAAAAATTGCTAACTTTGACACATTACATATCACACTAAACTTACCTACAAATGTGTTTTCTGCTTGATTTACATTTAAGTTTCAACTTTTTTAGAAACACTAATTATTGTTCACGATTCAGTCAGTATCAGCAAATTCAGCACACATACGCTGTTTCGGCGAACGCTTATTCGTTGGCACGCATCTATTTTTTTTCAAAAAATACTGAAAATTTTAATCAAGTTTACAAATTATAATTTACAAATTTATTTGGAATCACATGCGACACATGCGATGCGATGCATAAATTTACTATTTGATTAATTTTTATCTTTAATGCCTGTAAATATATCAATAACTTAACCAGAATTAATCTGCACCATAGATGTACGATAATTAATGAAAATTTGTTGTATATCTGTACCTCTTCGCATATTTTTGACAATTTATTGATGATATTCCGTTAATTATAGTGTATACACAGTAATAATAATAATAATTATTATTATTATTATTTCGTATAAAAAATCACTGCCAATGCAATCTTTTAACAATATGGTAGATATTTTTAAATTCAGTAACAATAAAACGCTTTCGACTCACTAAACAAAAATTTGTCACATTATTTGTTTGTTTTTTTTAATACTTATTTTCTTTATTTCATTCCAATTTTGAATCTTTTTATAGAATCAATTTTAATTCATTTATTGATTAAACCCTTTTTTACTACTGCTTAAAATTAATTAAAAAACTATTTTAATAGATTTTAAAAAAAATTTTTATTAATTTTTAATCTCTAACGCACATCTTATTACAAATTATATTGATTTTTGTTTCTTATCGAAGAAATTGGCCATAATTGGATCACTTTTAACCACCCGTTGCTTTATAGTAATGGTTTATTAATTATTTTATATTATTTTTGTTTTTCGTTTCACTTTGAAGTATAGTTTTTTTAAAATATTAATTTTTCGTAGTAAAATCAATAAACTCTCGGCGCAACATAAATAAAAATTAACTCAAAATGATTACTGTACCGCATTTTATCATTTTTCCTATTAAACTTTAAATAATAAATTATTAACTTATTTTTAACAGACTTAATAGTTAATTAAAATACATTTTTTTAGTTATTTTCTTTTCTCGGCTCAAAAACTTTTCAGCTGCGCTTTTCGCAAATGAATCAAAAATTATTGGGAATTAGTTGCGATTTTTCATCCAAAGTATCCCATTATTCATTAGTGCTCTTCGCTGTTCTGCTCAAATTCGCAATTTTCTGGGAAACACTTGTTATTGTTGTTTCACGGAAGCACTACACAGGAGTTTGTTTCTTACCGTTTTTCTTCATTCTCGCTCTCGATTGCTGTTCCCATTGAGCTTCCAATACCATTCTACTGGTAAAGGTCTCGCATTCCACTGGCAGATGTGCTCTACAAAGCGTATCTCATTTACCCCTTAAGATCTAGTAAAACAAAGCCGCTTAAAATCAATATGCAAAACAGTTTTCCTTCTGTTTCTCCCCACTTTTCTCCTAATCTTCTCGTATATGCGGCAACTGTTCTCTCTCTCTCTCTCTCTCTCTCTCTCTCTCTCTCTCTCTCCTCATATATTACTTTCCGATTCTTTTTTTGTTTAGTCTTCGCAAAACAAAGATAGATACGAATTGAGTTATAACAAGCGGATCCACTATTGTTGCCGCATATCCAAAGAATGCGATAAAAGTGACACATTTTTCGTTTCGCATCTTTTCGTCTACTTTTTTGTCGATAAATAGTCTAAGACTGCGCTATTCTCTGTTCTGTTACCAATTTTTATCCAATGTGTCTGTTGTTTGCCAAAGGTCTAAAAGAAGGTCTATTTATAACTGTAATGCCGAAAATGACTTTCAAAATTGTTTTTGTCTTCACGTTTATGTGTGCACAACTCTACTAGCGCTGCATCTTGTAATTTGACGCCATATTCCACAGTAACAGTTCCGCGATCATAGTTTTCACAAAAGACAAATGGTTTCTCGAAACTCTCAATGTATTCTACTATGATCTTAACTCGTACTTAATGGGTCGCAGACCAATGAATATGTCACAAGAGGGTAGAAAACTATGGCTTGAAATATATGCGCGTTTCCCAAAAATAAAAGAAAGAGAATTCGCTATTGAATTTGAAAAATTGTTTTTCGCATTTTCTTTTCCACAGTTCAGTTTATGCGCGATTTATTTAGTCATTCACTAAACTCATTTGACTCACAAAAATGTGTCGATTTTGTAACGAGAAAAATCTAAATTAAAGTAAAATAACGCCTTAACTACAATTAAGATTATGATGTATTTAACGTATTTAACATATTTAACTGACCAGATGTCCATTTTTGTGTTAGATATCCAGTGCAAGTATATTGAAAAATACTTCAACATATCAATGTTTATTATTGTTTTAGCGTCCAATTCAAATTCCAATTTTATTATCTGTACATTTTGAGAAAATTCCTGTTTTAAATGGAAAAATTCTGGTCACTCTAGTCATGTCATATTGCCAGTCAACTCAATTCTATAGATAATTATGTTAAAAAAACAGTGTGCACTTAAAAATGTTATTGTTTTTCTGTGTTTAACGCTTAATTGAATTTAGTTTATTTTAAAAAACTCGCTAATTTCTTGTTTACTTTAAATTTATACTATTTTACTTTTTGAAAAATACCATTTGAATTCAGTACTAAAAAATAAACAGTTTTAGTTTTGTTTCTTATTGTATTTCGTTTATCATAGTTTTTTTAAGCTAAACTTATTTTTAACTTTTTTATGATTACAGTCAAACATAGAATCGTCATCGCAAATGACTGCTGAGTTGAATAGACAACAATCAGAGAGGATAAAGAGACAGAGCGAGCAGCTTATGATGCAAGAACACAAAATACACGAACTTCAGGTATGCTTACGTTTCTTAATCTCAAGAAACTTAATCTCGCCGTAAATGTATCAAAATATGTTTCGCATTCTCGACAATAACTGTTTAATTATGTTTATGCGATGTCGAAACAGGTAGATATCTAAAGAACAACCATATTATTTTTCCAAAAAAATAAATAAATTGTAGTCACAGTTGCACTTGATTTATACTTTGATATTTATAATAGTGTAGAGCGTAACATACCGGTGCATTCTGCAAAACCAGAAATGTTAATATCGTAATATAAATTATATAGAATGAATTTTTTTATATACACTTTTTTATATATATAAGAATTTACCAGTCGCTTCCCTACCTATACTTAGGAAGCGACAGATTAAGACATTTACTTAACACTAAACATTATCTGTCGCTTATCTCTAACAAAACACAATTTTAAAGCTAACTTAATGCAGTAATTAACTTAATAAGAGTACATCCATACTTAATAGCGCCCAAAAATGTTTAACATTGTTCTTAATTTTTTACAATTTTAAAAGTTTTTAAGAAATTAAACTAAAATCTTAGGCTCAACAAATAAATAATTAAATTTAATATAACAGGAGAACGTGTTAGTAGACAGAGATCATTATTTTAATATAATAAGTGAAAATATATTATTTTTGATTATGCCCTGAATTTATAGGCACAACTAAATATTCTGTGTATGGCCAAACTGATGCCTAATTTCCTGGCCCCACAAGCGGCACAAATGGCTGCCGCTCAAGTCATATTTCCACCATATAATGATGAATCACTTAAGTTGTCTGCGGACGCACACCGAGTGCCATACATTGACCAAAGCGTATTGAGTCAAATGTACCAAAACAAAGTGGTCTCACATTTTCCACATTCAGAGCCATTAACACCACAAACAGGTACAAAGCCTCTGTCATCGCGATCGTTATTTCACAATAATAACTATAAAACCGAAGCACCGCAACAGTCAGCAACGCATTTGTCAAACTTTCTGACGGATAGCAGTTTGCCGTCAAAGCAATTACCTTATAATGATCTGCCACTGCCCGCGGATCTTTCCACGAAAAATCGTCAACAAACTGGCAGTACTTCAGCGGTTAATTTAATAAATAATAGTACGAACAGTGGAAGCGTTTGCAATAATAACGAAAATAATAGTATGATTGGTGACGCGCCACTCAATCTTTCCAAATCAAAGCCATCTCCAAAGCCATCTCCGGTGATATCTTCACCCGTCACTTCATTCACTGGATCACAACCTGCATTCGCTACAAGTATAGCCACAAATGGCTTTTCAAATTTCATGTGTTCCTCACCCGTCACTTCATTCACTGGATCGCAACCAGCATTCGCGCAAAGTATGGCCGCAAATGGATTTTCAAATTTCATGTGTCCATCGAAATCAATGCATCAGCAAATGGCATTCAATCCATTTGGTCCACTCTTATCACCAGACATGAGCAAAATGATGCCAATATCGCACGTTAATGCCCCAAATTTTGATACAAATAGCGAAAGACTGAACGCAAACTCACATAACTCTCAAAAAGATGGCAATAATACGGAGACAATAGTGACGTGTCAGAGTAAGTGATGTTCAAAACATTCAAATTAGAGACATGACCACAACAATCATTACATCTATTATCTTATGCTTTAATTATGTTCAGATAAAATACTTGGCGCTAAAATAATTCGTCAGCAGAAAAGGGATCAAGAGGGCAGACCTCATGTTAA
>JAQIVF010001171.1:0-15434 GCA_034698365.1 Steganacarus magnus
CGATTAAGTGAAAGTAAAAGTAAAATTATTTTTTGCTTTTTCTTTTACTTAGAAAAAAGCGAAACAACACTAGTTTTTAGACTTGTCAATTAATAAATAAACTAAAACATAATGCCTACTATTTTACAATTTATAACACAAATATTGTGTTTGTTGCGTTTGAGAATTGTCTTTCTATTTAAGAAACTATTTTTTTAAATTATTGCTCTATTGTTATAATAATTTGAAATTTCAATTTGAATTCTGTTATCCGATTTTTATATTTTGAATTAAATGACTTAAACCTTGCTTTTTAAAATTTTTTCGATATCTTGAAAATTAAAGCACAAATTGCCTATTCAATCGAATTTCGAAAAAATACTCTTTTTTGAAAACTGTAATATAATAATTCAATTTTTCTGTTATATTATATTAATATTATAGGCGAGTTAATGAGGCAAAAACCTTTACGCATTAATATTGTTCAATTTCATTTTTTTAATTTCCCTTGTCTTTTTCTTTCGCTTTTATAGTATAATTTAGTGTTGTTTTACTTGCACTTTTTTAATTTTTCTTTACTTTTTCGTTTTCTTGTGGTATTATTTTCAATTTTACTTGTATTTTACTTTTTCTTTCGTACAAATATTTAATTCTACTTTTACTTTTTCTTTTATTTTTTCTATTTCTTATACTTTTTCTTTTACTTTTTTTATATTCCGAAGCATTTTTGAAGCATGAGCTGAACTAATAAACAGTTTTTTTATATTAATAAACATAAATCATTAATAAAAGTTTTATTTTAATAATTTTTTACTGTTTTTAATGTAAAACTTTCTTTGAATTTTACTTATTATTTTTCTTTTACTTTTTTGTAATTTTACTTGTATTTTTCTTTTTCTTTTTAAAATTATTTTTATTTTACTTGTCTATATCTTTTATTTGAGTAAAAGAAAAAGTAAAATTTTTTTCTTCTTTTTCTTTTACTTGTAAAAAAGTAAAACAACACTAGTATAATTTCATTTCGCTTGTATTTCGTTTGTATTTGGCTTTTTAAAAATTTATTTATTTCGCTTTTAATTCAATTTTTAATTTGATTTTTCTTTATATTTCGCTTTTTGATTACTCTTTTACTGTGTTCAAAAAAGTTAATGTTAAAATCGAAAGATAAAGCGAAATCTAATGTATTCAATTTCGCTTGTATTTTCACTGGCTTTTCAAGAAAATATTAATAACGCTTGTATTTCTCTTTCGCTTTTCACTTTAATTTTAATTACTATGGTCAGATGATTTGCGACAAACGTTCATTATTTATATTTGTAAACTGTAATGTAGTAAACAGTAATATATATGATATTTATTTATTGTTAAGACAATATGCTTTACAGATGTTAGATGAAATTAAGTTTGACTTCAATTGGGTATAAACTATATAGTTTTAAAAATATAAATTAGTAAAAAGAATATGCGTTTATATTATTAAGGTTTGGCAAATTTAAAATTAAACTAGTTTTATATTTTTTATTTAAATTATAAATGTATAAATCCAGGTTCAATAATTGTTGGTTTGTAAAATAACATTTGTTTTAAGCGCATTTTTATTGTCTAAAAAATTAGCGACAATCTCGACAACCTTAAAAGTTTCTATATAATTTTTATAAAAAGCGAAAGAAAAATGAAAATTATGTATTACAGTTTTCAACACAGTATTTTCTCTGAAATTTTCTAATCTGGCAAAGAATCATAAGAAAATTATTAAAAAATAATTTTGATAATTTATAATATTTCTGTAAAATTTATAATCGTCACTTATTATTTGTGTTGTTTAAATTGCAACTTTTAATTTTAACTTAACTTTAGCTTTCGATTTTATCTGAAATTAAAATTTCGCGTATATTTTTGACAATTTATTAGGTGTTAGTGTTTAAAAAATCGTTAAAAATTAATATTTTTGTACAAATTCTAGTTGTTATAAATGTCTTGTTATAAACTGTAAATTGAAACTAATTCGATAAAAATTAATTATATAAACAATTGAACATAAAGATATTTGGACATCCTCTGAGTTTGAAGAAAGTGGGATTTACTAATTAATACTAGTGTTGTTTAACTTGCAACTTTTAATTTTATCTTGACTTTAGCTTTCGTTTTTATATAATATTTTAGTTTAGCTTGTATTTCGCCTGGCTTTTAAAATATTTTTCAATTTGGCTTGTATTTCGCATTTTTATTTGATTTAGATTGTAATTTCACTTGTATTTCGCTTTTCAATATTATTGATTTTTTAATTTGTCTTTCGCTTTAACTTTTGCTTTTTTAATTATCTTTTTAAGTTTAAAACCATAAATCGGTATAAGAAAAGAAATATTATGACTAATTATTAATTAAATAATACAATTCTCAATAAAATATTATGAATCTCCACTATAATAAATCAAAATAACTCATATTTTTTAACAAAAGCGAAAGTTAAATTAGATTGATTTTAATTTCACTTGTATATCACTTGGTTTTTATAAAAATTTTTTGATTAAGCTTGTATTTCTCTCACTTAAGCGAAAGTTAAAGTCAAAATATATTTTAACTTCAGCTTTAGCTTTCAAAAAGCGAAACAACGCTAATTAATACTTATTTACTATAATATATATTATAATTTTTAGTTATACTCAAAGGATTTCTGTATTTCTCCATGATATTACTTCAAAAACTTTTATTTATTTATTTTTTTGAAAACAGGGCTTGAAACATGATTAAAATTAAAATTTATATAAAAAGGGAAAGTGCAAAAAAGTTAAAGTTGAACTAAAACAATTGAATCCCAACTGTTAAATCGTATTAATTATTTTTTGATATGCTTTAAACAAATTAAATGATCAATATTTTTGTAATAGATTTGAAAATAGGGTAAATTGTTTAAAAAAATTTATTTATTTTCTTCTAAATCATTATTTTTAAAACTTCAATCTGATATTTCTTTTAATAACTCCTGATTATTTTTATTTTTGGCTTTTTAATAAACATACTTTGTCGATTTCAACACTTTTAACTAGTGTTGGGTATTTTCCGTTTTTTTAATTTTTCTTTTTCTTTTTATAAAATTTTTCGTTTGTCTTTTCTTTTTCTTTTGTCCTTGAGTTTATATTAATTTTTCTTTTCTTTATCTTTTCTTTTTCTTTTCTTTTTCTTTTCTTTTTCTTCTCTTTTCATTTGTCTTTTTAATGTTATTTTTCTATTATATAATTTGTCTTTTTCTTTTTTAAGTGAATTTTATTTGACTTTTCTTTTTCTTCTTTAAAATATTTTCAATTGTCTTTTCTTTTTCTTCTATTTTTTAATTTATTTTAATTTGTCTTTTCTTTTTCTTGTCTTCAAGTAAAAGAAAAAGACAGAATATTTTGTTAAAAAAGAAATACAACACTACATATAACTAGTGCTGTTTTTGATTTTGGTATTTTAATTTTAATTTTGATTTTTTTAAAATTTTGATTTTGATTTGATTAAATCAAAATCAAAATTTTAAAAAAAATCAAAATTTATTTAAAATAAAATTTTTACACAAAATCAAATTAAAAATAAAATGATTGAAAATGTACAGTATTTTGATTTTGATTTTGATTTAATCAAAATCAATATTTATAAAAAAATCAAAATTAAAATAAAAAATTTTCCAGAAAATCAAAATCAAAATTTATTTAAAATAAAAATGTTTCAGAAAATCAAATTAAATTTCATTTAAAATAATAATTTTCAGAAAATCAAAATCAAATTTCATTTAAAATAAAAAATTTCTGAAAATCAAAATCAAATTTCATTTAAAATAAAAAATTTCTGAAAATCAAAATCTAAATTAAATCAAAATAGAAAATTTGCTTACGACACAACACTACTTATAATAAATATATACAATAAATAAATAAGCTAATAATTAATATTTACTATATTTCAGTTTATTAATCAAATATAGCGCATTTATCACGATTACAAATTGCCATTCTTCTTGAGCAGTTTTTAATTACGGCACGTGTCATCGCAATTTTTATATTTCAATTCTAATTCTGTATTCAGATTCCCGAAATTTTAATCCAATATATTAGGCTTCGTATATTTATGAAAAAAACCCTATAATATAAAATATGTGCACATATTATTAAAGTTATGAATTTTTAAAGCATAAAATATATAGGTCTTTATTTATTAGTATTTGAATTATTTTTCATTTAGATTCCAATTAAAAACTGATTCAATTTTAATAATAAAAATATTTTTTAACAATAATAAAATTATTTTTAATTTTAAATTAGTCTACTTTTAATGCTAAACTCCTATTAACTGAGAGCGATTTTTGACGATCTTAAATATTAATTTTGATGAGAGCACTATTGGATTAAAAATATTTTATTTAAAGATTTTATAAACAAACATTCGAACTCGGGTTTATTTGTTTAAAATATATGGCGAGTGCTCAAACAAATCTTGATTGTTAATGTTTTTATTTAATAAATTTCCTAAGTTCTACTAAACATTAATCAAAAAATTATCTCTTATAAAAATTTATTGTGAAGAAGAGATTAGTGGTTGTGACTAATTATGTGATTATAATTTTTCTTTGATCTAGTTTTATAGTAACCAAAATTTATATTCATAAATTAGTTTTTTTACTCTTTGTTCATCAAATACCCTATTCCATCAGGTGCCCATAATGACTTGCCTATGATTCTAATATAATTCACACAGAAAATTTCGATTGAATATGAAAGTATTGTTAAATAACAAAATAAAAGGAATATTTTAGTGATACACTCAAACCAAAATATAATAAAATATAAAATATAGAACTAATGTATCTTAAGCTCGTAAACAATAAATTTACTGTTTTTTCCAGTATATAATTATCAAATGGAATATGTTTCTAAAGAAGAAACATTATTTTCATTTATTTTTTCTTCAAAAAATATTTTATCGATTTTGGATATTTTAATGACTTAAATTTTAATTATCTTTCAATTTTAATGGTGTAATTGAATTTACAGTATTGTTAGTGTCTATTGATATACCTTTTCAAATTGTATTAAATTAATTTTTATTATTAACAATATTAAAGTAACAAAATTAAAGTACAACTTCTAAGTTCTAAAAGTAACAACAAAGATATAAAATCTACCTTTTATATCTGCCTTTGACCAAAAATATACTAAAAATAAAATAGAACTAATATTATATTAGATCGAGAAAAATACATTTACAGTTTTTTAGTATAAATTATATTCGTATGTAAATCCTTCGACAAAATATAATTCAATTAAACTCAACTCAATTAAGTATTGCAAGAGAACGTGACGGAGAGAGGGAGAGACTAAAATCATGATTTTAATATCTATTTTAAGTGATTTATAACGCACGACAACACACATTTAGCCGATGACTAAAAAGTTTTTAACTTAGCAATGAAAACCTTATTTGTGGCATTTTATATTTTGTTTACTTAAAGACAGAACCGACAAAAAAGAAAGAATTCATACTGCAACACATGTTTAACGTGAACAATGGCAATGAATTCGATTATTTCATCCAAATCCTGTTACACACCGGTCACGACGCGCTCGCTTTCAAGTTGAAGCCAAACTGTGTGGATATGATCTATTTCAGATGATGCGACCAGCGATACGGCTTAAGTTCACGTTTTTAATTTCGGTTCGGAAAACACTGGCGACAGTTTAAAACGCGAATACTGAGAACTAAGCTCTTCAGTGAGCTTTTATCCGATGTATAAGTCTCCGAGTGGTTTCTGTTTTCTTGTTAACAATTATTTCACTGCCGGAACGTATAAAGAAATGCAGAAATTTGGTAATATCTTCTATCAGTTACACTTTGATGTGATTATAGAGAAGAATTTGGACGCAAAAAATATTGTGAAGCGTTTGCTGATTCTATCGAAAAGTGATGAACTCAAAAATCACAACGCGTTTGTGTTCATGATTATAACGCACGGAAATGAGAATAAAGAGATTTTGGGCTTCGATAACAAACGCATTAGTATCGATCTGTTAACCTAAATGTTCGACAATCAAAACTGTCCACAAATGCAGAACAAACCGCGAATGTTTTTCTTTAACTGCTGTCGCGGAAGTAAGACATTGAGTAATTTCTATACATAAATATGCGCTTAAATATCACAAATAATGTTTTTTTAAGGTAAACCTTGTGAAAATTTATGAAATAATTATTTTTCTCTAGTGTTGACAAGGAGATAGTAAAACAAAATTTAATGCTTTAAAAAGCAAAATTTTCAATAGATTCCCTCTGATCTGAGATTACATTTTAACGTAATAACCGAGACTTTCCGAAAAACTGGCATCATTTTGTAGCAATAGATTTCACTCTAATCTAGCAATCACTGAATGTTAGCGCTTTGCAATAATTTTAGCACAAATATTGCAAATTTAATTCTTTATTAAAATAATCCATTTTTATATTGTCCGTTATTTTTATTTAAAACTTAAAAGTACTTACTGGACAGTGTGGACAGTGATAGATGTTTTTCACATAATTAGATGTGAAGAGACATTCGTAAGTTTCTCAAAACATACATTTTCAGTACAAAAACAAGAATGTGTCCGCTTTGTGCGCAAAAAAGTGCAAAACTTGTTTTAACTTTATTTGTTTCACGTGAATAATTAAGGTAAAACTAATAATCAGTAACGATAAATTTTAAATTACAGTTTTTGGGGTGAGTTTTTGGGTCTGCGATAAAGTAATACCTCATATTAAAATAATACGTTAGTATAATAATCGCAATCAAACGATTTCTTTCTACTTTTAATAGTAGTTAACATCGTTTAGTTATGATAATGCTATTATCGACATTATAAACGTATTTTTTTCTCTAAAATTTAAATTAACACTCTAATATTAAACGATATTTAAAGATGGTGTCGCGAACTATTTTATTGGTGGTGAGTAAGCGCAATGACTACATGGCAAGAAGAATAGGACTCAAATCAACCGACAACGGCGCAGGACTATGGACGCATTTGGAATATTAGATCATTACGAGGCAAAAAAAACTGAAATGGTAAAGGAGGTTTCAAAATATCGACTAGATATTATCGGACTTTCTAAGACTAGATTGAGGAGAAATGGCTTTTTGATTTAGACCTTGGATGGACACTTTTCTACTCTTGTATCATTGATCCCTGTTACTGCTCATGCAGGTGTTGGTATACTAACAAGCCTCCAAATGGCGGAACAGGTTATTGAATGGCTACCAAAAAGTGAAAGATTAGCAGTACTTAGATTCAGAGTTGGGAACGAGACACTTGCTATTTTACAGTGTTATGCACCTAACGACGAGACTAAGTACGTTGATTTCATAGAAGAACTATGATTGATGATTGATTCTATAAATCCTAATGACTCAACTTTACTTATTGGAGACTTGTTGGGATTCACGATAACTTGTGGAAATGTGTGATTGTAAGAAATGGAGACAAACACTTCAATAGCAGTGGAAGATTATTGCTTAACTTTTTCGTAAGTAATGGTTTGTCATTAATGAACACGTTTTCATGCACAAGGACATTCATCAGTGCACATGGATACATGAAGGTAGTGATCAAAGGTTAATTATAGACTTTGCGTTGGCTTCTAGTGACTAGAAGAATTCTGTTCAAGATATTCGAGTTATGAGGGGTGTTGAACTGTCAACCGATCACTACCTTGTTGTTTTCAAACCAAGGCTCAAAGTATATAGTCTTCCCGTAGTTCGTAAGCAACAAAAGTTGTTCGGATTAAATGGAAACTATTAAACGAAGAGTCAAAATCTAAAACGTTTGCAGAAACTTGGATTCAAATATCTTACAAATCTTTACGAATTTAGCGGATGTGGAAATTGAAAGAAATCTGATTTTAACAGAGATCATCAGTTCCGCTACAAAATGTTGCTGATTAAAACGCAACGGAGATAGATCAGGTAGAAAGTCTACAACATGGTGGATAAAGGAGCTGCACGTTTTTGATCAATGGAAGAAAATTATTTGGAGGACATTATTGAGTAATCCTTGTCTTGAAATACGAAATTGGTACTCCAAGGCGAAAAGATTTGTAAAACTGGCTGTTGCGGTTGCAAAACCAAATAATTGGAGAACTTTGGCATGGAATTGGAGAATAACTTAAAAAACACAAATAAAGTATTCTGGAAAAAAATTCGATGTCTACGAAATGGGAAGAATATTTCTGTTAAATCAGTCAAGGATAAAAACCTTTTTAATTTAGGTCTTTTAACAGACGAAAAGGCGATACTCGTAAGGTGTTAAGAATACATTATTGACTTGCTAAATCCAATTTTAAGCAGTAATTTGAGAACTGTGTCTGAAACCGTGGAATAATCATCATTAACCATAGCAGAAGTACAAAAAGCTCTTAGAACTTTAAAACCTGGAAAGGCTGAAAGTATTGATGAAATTCGACCAGGATTTTGTAATTCGTTCAAGATAGTAGATGCAGACTTAGTCAAGAGAGTATCCAACTTGGAGATGTCAAGATAAGCCATTTTAATTTTGCAGATGACATGGCAATTTTGGAATCTTCTCATAAAGATTTCCAGTACGCACTATAAAGATTTACAACTGAGAGTGACTTAGCTGCTATGAAAATCAACACTGCAAAGACCATAACGATCGTGATATCTCGTACTCCTTTAGAATGTACTCCGCAAATAAGTGGAACTAGTCTACATCAGGTGGAAAAGTTTAAGTACCACGGGATAACTCTCGAGTTGATGGTGTAGCATAAATTATTTTTAATCTAAATTATAATCGATTTAAAATATCAATTAAAATTTCAATTAATCTTAATAGTAATTAATTGACATAATTTGTAATTTAATAATTTTTATCGAAATTTAATCGAAATTAAAAATATTTGTGCAATTTAAATGACATATTGTCTGATAATTTTAATTGAAATTTAAATTCCCAAAAATTTTAATAGAAATTTAAATTTTAATTTAAATTAATATAAAGTTGACTCATTTCTTGTTTTTCACCAATAAAATTTATATATAACTGCTCATTATGTTATTTAATTTCAAATTTATGTGTTCGGTAGATATATTTTAACCAAATAAATTAAAATTTAAGCTACATGAAAATATTGTTAAACAAATAGTATATAATTGAAATTTTAATCAAAATTGTAATAGTAATCGAAATTTAATCTAATTTAAAAATAGTTTTATGTAAATTTAATCGTAATTTAATTTAAATTCAAATTTTTAAAATAATTTTAATTGAATTTAATTTAAATTCAAATCAAGCAAATAATCGTAATTGAAATTAAATCGAAATAGAAAAATATTATATAATCTTAATTGAAATTTAATTTAAATTTTAAAAGTACAATTGAAACAACACTAGCTGTTGGACACAGAAATTTATGGACAAATTGGTGCAGCTGCCGCAATTATGCAGAGGAGTTAGCATAACAACAACAAGATCTTAGCATAAAAACAAAGCTATTCGTTTTCAAATCAATCTTTGTCCCGACCCTTACCTATGGTCATGAATTTTGGGAAATAACCGAAAGAATGAGATGGAGGTTGCAAGCGACCGAAATGAGATTCCTTTGAAGATTTGAAGGACTAACCTTAAGAGATAGAATAAGGTGTTCTACAATATATGAAGGCTTCAACGTCGAGTCACTATTTCTCCGTGTAGAGAAATCAAAACTACGTTGGCTTGGTGTCTTCCTGAGAATGCCGAGTAGATTAGTGTCTTCCAAGTAGATTAGTCCACAATGTTTTTAATGCCAAACTAGCAGGTACAAGACCTCTAGGAATACCTGAAAAAGGTGGTGCGATCAGCTCTTAAAACTTGTCAAAGTTTATCCATAAGGAATTGGAACGACATTAGTAAGTTCGTGGCAATTAAAGAACTCTCCTTCGTGGTTATCCGCGCGACCCTCATGGACAAGCGCCCACGAATAGATAGATACATAGATAAATAGAGTAGAGTAAATAGAGTAAATAGAGTAAATAAAATAGAGTACATCAAGGTCGATTTGAATTAATCGGATGAACTGGGAAACATATGAAAATTCTATATTGATGAAAATAATTAAGTTTAAAAACAACTAATGATTTTCTTTAATGCAAATTAGTTGAATTATTCTATATAAAATTACAGTAAAACTAATAAGCGAGATTTTCTCATAAAAATCTCTATTGTAAAAATTTTTGTATCAAAACAGATTAAGGAAATTATCCTTTAAAATTAACAATACTTTAACACTAAGTTTGCCTTTATAGCTTTTAATCACTTATACTTTTAATATATCGATAATCGATAAATAAAACAAAAATATTTGTATACAACAAATCAAAAACAAAAATTATAAACATTTTGTAAAAGAAAAATTAAAATACAATTTAATTTAAAAAATGTAATCTACGATTTATACCAAAAGTTAATGACATAGCAAAATAAATTCTACCCTCAATATTCTACGCTCGTAACACAATATTCATTAAATTACAAAATTTAAACGATAAAGAAATTTTATATTCTTATATTCATTTACAGTTTAAATTTTTTTATGTTATTTGAATAAAATTAGATTCAAATTTTATGATAAAAATTTTGATTTTTAGTAAATTATCAATAATAATTTCTGTCAAAAAATCTATGAGTTAATAGTAGTGTTGTGTCGCTTTTTAAAAGCGAAAGTAAAAGTGAAATTATTTTTTACTTTCAAATTCGCTTAAGCGAAAGCGAAATAAAAGCGAAATAAAATATATATAAAAAGTGAAAGTGAAATACAAGCGAAATTTTAAAAAATTTGAAGTCAAGCGAAATGCAAGCGAAATTAAAATTTTTATGAAAAGCCAAGCGAAATACAAGTGAAATTAAAATGAATTTAAATTTCACTTTTGCTTAAACTTTCAATTTCGCTTTTTTCAAAAAACAGTAAAAGCGAGATTAAAAAGCGAAAGTTAAGCAAAAGCGAAATTAAATTGTAAGTAAAAGCGAAAGCGAAATACAAGCGAAACTAAAAAAATTTTAAAAAGCGAAAGCGAAATGCAAGTGAAACTAAAATTTTTTCAAAAATCCAAGTGAAATTCAAGCAAAATTAAAAAACTTGTGAAAATCGAAAGCGAAATACAAGTGAAATCAAAGTTTAAATTAAAAGCGAAAGTGAAAGTAAGTGAAATTAAAAAAGTGGAAGTTCAACAACACTAGTTAATAGTAGTGTTGTTAATTTTCATTTTTTTAATTTTACTTTTACTTATGGATTTGACAATGTCCGTATGTCTACCTGGATATCTTCCTCTTAAGTGAAATAAATTTGCCACTATCGAGCTACATCTTAATACTTTTTTGCATAAATGAAACCACTTGATAATCTGTTTAGTTATCAGTGAAAACGTATAAAATAAACGTATTTTATAAGTTATAAAATTTCTATGAGTATCATTGAGCTAAAATAATAAGTATTAAAATAAAACATAATCCTAATATTTATGAAATTGAGCTCTCTATGAATGCTTCGTTCTGGTTTTATAATGATAGTCTATTAAATATTCTTAATTATAATTATATTCATAATTTATAATTTTATTTCTGATTTATAATTTTATTTATGATTTTAGTCATGCAAATTTCTAAAAAAAATCTAAAAATTAAAAATTATTTAATATCAAAAGTTATTGCAGGTCCATGTTTTGCCAAAATAAATAAAGATTAAACTGAACTTACATATTAATCACTCATAAAAAATATATTTGCAGTTTATTTAACCAGAATAATTTGTGCTGTTTCCATATTATATTTATGCCGATACATTTCTATTTCGATATTTAAAACTCTTATAAATTAAATACTTCTTCTATTTCGATTTTATAGTTTTTTTAATATAGATTGAATTTTTATTTCCATTATTAAATAAAAATTAATTTAAATTACATTTATATTTTAATATTGGTTTTTTCATTGAATTTAAATTACATATTTCGATCTATTTTAATTTAAAATTTAATTTCGATAATTTTTATTTTACTGAATTATCATATATAGAAAAATATTATATAATTATATTTTGTAGAAATTAATTATTTAATGATTCTATTGTATTTAAGTATTTTTTTCATTTCATTTCTAAAATGATTCAATTATTTTTTAAAATAATTTTGTGTCGATTCTACTTCTAATTAATGAGAAATGTTATGGAAATCTTATAATTTATTAATTTATCACATATACATTTATTTAATGACAGCAGCACTCGACTATCAGCAGAATAGTTATTAAATGTTGTTTTTGGCAAAAAATTTCAGATCGTTTTAAATTAGAATAAATAAAATTTAATTAATATTAAGGGTTACTAAAAATTAAATATTACATCACTTGCTTCCATATCATTGAGAAGTGTAAATTAACAAGTTTTTAGTTTGTAATAGTGTTGTTTTTGATTTTGGTATTTTAATTTTAATTTTTATATTGTTTAATTTCGATTTTAATTAATCAATATCAAATGAAAATAAAAAATTTACAGAAAATCAAAACCAAAATTTATTTAAAATAAAAATTTTATAGAAAATCAAAATTTAAAAAAATTATGTAAAATTATACGTTATTTTGATTTAATCAAAATCAATATAAATATTCATTTAAAATAAAAATTTTCTAAAAATCAAAATATAAATTGAATTAAAATAGAAAATATTAAAAGAGCAACACTAATTTGTGTCTGACTCCAAATTAGTGTTGTTTCTCTTTTTTATAAGTAAATGAAAAAGCAAAAAATAATTTTACTTTTACTTTCACTTAATCGTAAGCAAAATACAATCGAAATTGAAATTTTCATCCGAACAAAAAGCAAAATACAATCGAACTTAAAAAAATAACAGAAAGAAAAAGTAAAAAGAAACGTAGAATTAAAAAGTTGAATTAAAACAACACTACTCCAAATAAACCTTCCTTGATGTTTCACCTAATATATTAATATAAAACAGGAGAAATATTGTAATTATTATGTTTTTGTTTCTAAAAAAAAATATTTTTTAGTGTTTTTTTGGCTTTCAAACTTATCCGTTTTAATTGTATTTGATATTGAAGACAGATTATTTTTCTTTATGAAAATGAAAAGACAAATCCAAATAAACGAAAGAAGAAAATAAAAGTGAAAAGAAAATCAATATTATTTATGAAAGAAAAGTAAAAGAAAAAACATTTCAAAATTATTAAAAAAGAAAAAGAAAAAGAAAAGAATTAAAAATTATGACAAAAGAAAAGAAAAAGACATTATTAAGAGAAAATTACATTAAAAAGATAAACAAAAAGACATATTAAGAGAAAAAAAAGAAAAGACAGCAAAATTTAGTTCAATGACAAAAGAAAAAGAAAAGACAATCAAAATACACTAAAAAAGAAAATGAAAGAGAAAAAAAAGAAAAATCGTAATAGAAAAGAAAAATTTAAAAAAAGGAAAATATACAACACTATTTTTAACTAGTGTTGTTTCGTTTTTCCGAAAATATTTTACTTTTGCTTTCGCTTAATCGAAAGTAGAATACAATCGAAATTAAAATCCAAAATAAAAGAAAAAGAAAAATACAATTGACATTATAAATTATCCGAAACGTAAAAGTAAAATACAATTGAAATTAGAAAAATGTAGTGTTGTTTCACTTTTATTTAAGAAAAAGAAAAAGAAGAAAAAAATATTACTTTTTCTTTTACTCAAGTAAAAGTAAAATACAAGTAAAAAATAAATTAAACAAAAAAGGAAAAATAAAATACAAGTTAAATTACAAAAATAGTAAAAGTAAAAGTAAATTAATGAAAGCAATTTTATAACAACATATTAGATTAAAAACAGTAATTAATGAATAAAATTCATCTTTAATAAGACTTCAAGTAATTACTTATGGTAATTTAATATATTTAAGCAAATTATCATTTAAAAACTGCTGAGATTTATTTAAATAAGTAAAAGATTAAGAAAAGTGAAAGTGAAAGTAAAAGAAAAAGAAAAAGAAAAAGAGAAAGTATAATTCAAAATTTGCACTAAAGAAAAAGTAAAATATAAGTAATATTAAAATTATCATAATAAGAAAAAGTAAAATACAAATAAATTAAAAATTTTAGCTAAAAAAAAGTAAAATACAAATAAAATTGAAAATTATACTGCAAGAAAAAGAAAAATAAAAGAAAAATTAAAAAAGTGTATGTAAAACAAAACTAGAAAAATATTCAGAAGTAAATTAACTTATTGAAAATTAACATAAAAAGCGAAATTAAAAAGTAAATGTAATTTAGCGAAATTCAATTTTACTTTTACATAAAGAAAAAGTAAAAGAAATATAAAATTAATTTCGTTTTCAAGCTTAGAATTAATAGAAAAGACACTTAAAATTTTCATCAGAATATAAATTAAAATACAAGTGAAATATAAATTTTATAAATAAGAAAAAGTAAAATTCATTTGAAATTGAAAATTAATTAGAAATAAAATGTAAAAGAAAAGTAAAATTAAAGTGATGGTAAAATAACACTAGTTTCAACCTTAGATTTTGAAGATTTATCTAATAAATGCTGACTCAATTTTAATTTACATCAAAACCACCAATATTTAATTTAATTATCTATATTTTTATAAACTAAATTAGTCGATTTATTTATGATTATAAATTTAAATAATCTAAGAAAAGGGTTAATTATCGGATTATTCAATTATAATAAATTTGATCAAGTACACAGTAAATGACCTTTTGTTTATTTTTTCAAACGATATAAACAACAATTTATTAGATTACTATAAAATTTAATTATGGAAAATTTGTTTGAAATTTTTTTCTACAACTTTTATGTGCTTTTCCAAAAACAACGTAAATTTTTATATTAGAAACTATTAAATTATTCAAACTTAAATAATATTATAATGATAATTTTAAAACTCTCTTAAGGTGAAAATAAATAGAATAAAATTTGTAAATCATTAAGATACTATTCATAAGAAAATAAAATACTATTCTTTAGGCATTAACTAAAAGGCAACATAAATTAAAATAAACATTACTTCGAACAATCAATAATTTGATAATATTTACTACAAAATTCATCTCAAGCGTGAACTATTTGAAATTTATAAATTGAATCCCATCAGGTAATCAGGTAAAAGATGCATTAATCATTTTAAAAAAGATCAATAAAACAAGATCGGAATAATCATAATTGAGCTCCTTTTCTTAAATATTGTTAGAATTAGTGTTGTATATCTTTTTTAAAGAAAAAGAAAAAGACAGAATTTTTTCTCTTTAAAGATATTTGAGAATTATTAAAAAAGAAAAAGAAAGAGAAATGAAAAATGAAAAATTGTAACAAAAGAAAAGAAAAACCAAAATACGAAAATATAAAACACTAATTAAAATAAAGAAATTAGATTTTGGTTCAATATGATTAAAA